>OY856188.1:47924687-47971158 GCA_963693315.1 Diogma glabrata
AAACCTATTTTGGCATATATCTCCAATACTTATGAGTTTCAAGGTCATTCAATATTACCATTGGACGTCCCCCTCGACGCTTAACAAATATCACCTGGGGTTATTTTGTCCCATCTAGCATGGTTCTCGAGATTGTATTGTATTGTGATCGATTTTAAGTTCTACAATATGTTTTAAAATTGAATTAATGTTCTTAAACATAAATGGTCAAATGTTTATTAAAAAACGTGTGGAGATTATTTGACAAAAGTAACTCTTCTGATAGTGATGTCGTGAATTCTGATAAAATGATCGATTCCAGAAGTCAACACATGTCACATACAATTTTCTAAACACCGCAAATGCTTAACTCGAAATCCCTTAAAGTAGAGCTTCAAATTCCATTTGCAATAATGTTGATTGATTTCAAAATTTCAATGTATAGCAAACACCAAGGTCAATGTGAAAACATTCGTTTGTTGGAAGCCATAATTTCCAAAGGCTACCATCATATAATTAACATTGGAGTTGTAAAACTTGGTCTAGTAAACCGTGGTATCTTGTATTTCTATAACGTAGCCTTTTTAATATTCATTGAAAAATTATTTCACTCTCTTTCAATTATATATAACATTTATTCTGTAATCGCTTTGTAAATGGAATATTGTGGTCAAGCTTTTGACGCTGCATTTCTATTATTCTAGTATACAAAATAAACAAAGCATGAACCACAAATAAAATCAACGCATAGAAATTATTTTTACATTATATTGATTTATAATCAATATGTTTTCTATTGATTTATAATCAATTAGTTTGAGAAACTTTAAGTAACTGGAGAATAAGATAAAATTATATCAAGATCGAAAATATTAGAACGAACTGAAATATTTATGGATTATTGGAACTAACTGAAATATTTTTGGATTATTATAACGAACAAACATCAAATTATGCTATTTGGAACTAATTATTTATTAAGAGATCCCACAAAGAGTTTTAAGAAGAGACTTTATTCAACTAGAACCGAACACGCATTAAGTACATATAGCTGAATATATTTACAAGCTATAATATACTTTAATATTTTCTATTTAAAACGACAAACGTAAAAAACATAAAAATATTTCACTCTATTTTAATTAATCCTCACATGGAATTGCTCTTCTTACTTCAGCAAATAGTTCAGCAGCTTCTAATGGTATTTTTTGATTTGGACAGTCACTTAATTTTTCAACAATACATTCCTTGAATTTGTCAAACGATCTAAAATATAATTAAAAACCGAATAAACATTATTTCTATAAAAATTTTATGCATCCTTACCCGCAATATTTTGGATGGAGGTCGAAATCGGCAGCGTTGTTTACGGTCACCCTTTGGAGTGCCATGCAATCATCAAAATGTGAATTATAAATCAAGCATTTGTAGCCATCTTTTTCAGCGATTTCTATTATTATAAAAAATTTCAAGTAAAGTTGAAATATTTATGAGATGATCAATTAAATTTACCGATCAAACGTTTGCCATCATTAGCACAGATATAGTTATATGCTTTAAGATCCATTTTAATATCGATTGCATTTGGTCTCATAAAATTGTATTTCATACATTCTGGCCTTATGGTATCAAATGATTCAGCTAAGCAGTTAGCCACTTTGCCTCCTAATTCACATAATTTCGCTGTCCATTCCTTAACTGAAGCTTCATTTGAATTAGTATACACTGTTTCGTTGAAAATTTGTATTAATTCTTCTTTCTTTGCATCAGTTATAAGCTGATAACAATGAGAAAACGGACGCTAAAAGAAATAGTTATTTGAAATTACGTTTTGTTTTATAAAATCAAAATCATTATAGATTGAAACATACATCCTGATGCCTACAATTTATCATTTCTAACGAATCTTCTTCGGATTTTTCAGAAACACTTATCACTAAAACTTCACTTATCAACAAAAAATTAATATAGATTTTGAAATAAATTTTTTATAATTGTTAGAAATCTTACCTAAAACAGAGAATAGAATAGCAAAACTTAATGCAAAAAATTTCATTTTTTATAAGTTGAAGTTAATGCTTCTGGTACAACTGTTTTTACAAAAATAGCTTCTTCTTACTAAACTTGAAAGTATTTATAGTGAAATTTGTTTTTTTACGTATCAGGCCAGATGTTGCATGTCAATTGTCAGAGGTCAGATGTTGCATGTCAATTAAAAAAATTTTTTATATCACAAAATTTTGATTTGTAAAAAATAGCACAGTGTAATGCAGCAGTTAAATGACTTTGACTTGAAAGAGGGTGTGATTTTGTTTATGAAAAGACTATATAAGCATTTTTATTTGTTGTTAATAGCTCCATGATTAGCGTTAGCAAACTTACCATTATAAAATTTTCATTACTGACACTATATGGCAACTCCAATGTAGTTTATATAGGCAAAGATCAAGAGAACGCGAAGAAATGATGTGTTGCACTGCATAATAGTGTGGAAAGGGCCATTAAATATTTCTAAATTTTATCAATGCATATTCGATAAATCACTATTAATTTTATAGTCTAAAGCAGTTTTTTATAGTCAACTCAAATTGAAGATGGGCGTATTAAAACTTTATTTTGTTTCGCGGGCCAAAAGTCAAATATTTTTAAGAGAAATGAATATGTATAAGTATAATGTATAAAATATGTATAAGTAATAACTTAGAGTTCTTTGCAAACGAACAAAGAAATCCAATATATTCTTAGGCTGATTTTTCGTATATATGTGGCGAATATCAAAACTAAATCCATTTCTCAAAAAATTTAAAGTTTAGCAGGCGATGATTTCGTTAACATTTATTAAAAAAACAAAAAAATTTTTTTATTATTCGGATTTTGTTTTCTTTCCAAATGGTTTTGATAAAATGAAAATTGTCACGCCTTGTATTTTTTAGTAAATGTTTTATGTAATTTTATACTTAAAAAAAAGGAAATAATTGTAGAGTAACTAGGGCTCGTATACTCGGGTATTGGATAACCGGGTACCCGGGTATTTGACCAAAAATTTTACTACTCGAATATCCGGGTAATAGCTTCGAGTACTCGGGTAATACAAAAATAAAATTCTCATGACGCTCACTGTAGCTTTTGCTGATTTGTCCAAAAAAATGATTTCAGAAAATATATGTTGTACTGTTGTATTTTAGATAAGTTCGTAAATCAGCTAAGGCAGTCAAATGGTTACGAAGCTTGTAAGTAAAAAAAAGGAGTGTTTTAGCGACCAATTGAACCAAAAAAGATTTATAAAATGAATGAATCTAGATTTTTTAGAAATACTTCTATCGCCTTAAAATGTAGATCCTTGAGAGATTCATGAGTAACATAAACTCCCACACAAACGACTACAGTTATTTTCCGATTATTTAATTTATTTTATTTTTATAACTAAAATGTTTAAAAACAGTAAAAAAAAATTATTTTAATGTAATGCAAATAAATGGCAGTAAGAACTAATATTTTATCAAATCACGTAGAAGTTCAGGAAGGCAAAAAGTTAAAACTAATTTTAGATTTTAAAACACGGTCGAATACGCTCATTGCAACAATAAATCGATATTAAATCGAATAAATCGAACGCCACCCTTATAACAGCTGAAGGTAAATTTTTAATCGTACTAAAAAAATAAACGAGATTAGTACACCTCTTTCTCGTGAACTATTTAAAAATTTGAAAAACGAAGTTGATGGGACAAAAGGATATAATAACATTATCATTGGAAACAATCAATAATAACTATACAATCGTGACTTAGGATGTTAATTAGAATAGAAATGTTCCCCATTCTATGAATTCACACAAAGTATTGTCTAGAAATTTAATGCAAAAAAAAGTCCCATATAATGTAAAAACATTTCCATAATATGGAGTCTAATGACAGTGGAAAAAATTCAGCTTAAGTAAAAATAAATAAGTGATGAAGCAGTTTCAACTTCGAAATTGTCATCGCTTCAGCGGCGTAATCGATAGCGTGTCTGCCCAAGGATTCGAGCCGGGCACTGACGAGGTAGGTTCGAATCCTAACCGAAACACGAAAAATGTGAAGTGGAGTTTTTTTCTGAGAAACTTCAAACCATACCTTTGAATTGAAAATATTCCAATTACTTCTTTACTTACTTGAGTTTAATTGATCTCAAAAATCAAAAACTAATTATCGTTATATTTGCATCATGGTATTTTTCCAAAAGGCAATGAGTTGTTAAGCTACGCAACAAAAATTTCTACAAAGTAGCTTGCTCATCAATTATTATTACGTCTATACTCGAATGAAAACAACATCAGAGTTGCAGATCAAAGCTAAAGCTCTTTTGATGGAGAGCGGAACAAACATCAGTATATAATGAGCTACAGCATTGTCTTGCATCATATATAACTAAAACGAAAGACAAAAGCGAAAATTTAAATGTTGAGCAATCCCTTCGATTTATGGAGAAAAATGGGGGGTAAGCGAAACCAAATGTAAGACAATCTGTACGCTTTACTGCTTACTATAAATTCTACACATTAACGGCATGCGAACGGGTGTTTTCAGTAGCCGGTAATATAATAACCAAAATTCGCAGTTCGTAAGCTCCTTCCACACTCAAAGGCTTAATATTTTTAAAATACTATTTTATAAACAAAAAGCTATAGTAAATGTTCTATTATTATAAAATTTGATTTCATTTAACGTTTAACATATTTTTAAGAATTAAATTAATTGAATTAAATAAATATAAATAGTAATTGAATTAAATATGTGCAAATGAACCATTGAAAATTTGTTTTGTTTTACTTATCCAAATACCCGGGTTACCCGGGTACCCGGGTATTAAAGTAAAATTACTACTCGATACCCGGGTACTTAATGTTCGAGTATTTTACGAGCCCTAAGAGTAACACATTGTAAAATTATTGTACAACATTCTGGAACAATTATAATAAACATAAATTGAAAGGTGAATTGATGTTTGAGGTTATTATAAGGTTGGTGTCACATCAATCATCAAGATAAAACAATTCAAGATTAAGTATAATTATATCTTGCAAATCAACAATTGAATTTGTGCAGATAGATGCACAGCAAATATTCATAGCTAATTTTACTCTACAATCAAGAGGCCACCACAACAAGTTTTCTGTCGTCACTCCTGCCACCAAAGCAGCAAGCATTCTCCATCAGCTCTTCGAGAACCAGCATTTATCAAGTCCAACGCAGTATCATCTAAATATAAAGTTGATTTCCTTAGGGTTATAGCCTATATGATTTGTCAATAATAACAACTTATTAAAATGGTGTTAATAAATTTTATTATTAATAATGTTAATGCGTTTCGACGTCATTATAAATACGTCATTTTCACAACAAGAACAATAAATAAAAGCTAAAAAAATTAAAGTTATGCTAATAAAATATTATCCAAAAAAATTTTTATCTTATAAAACGTAATCCTTTGTAAAAATTATGAAACGTATTAAAATGAGTTGTTATTATTGATAAATCATATAGGCTATAACCCTAAGAAAATCCACTTTATATATAATATATATAAATTAAAAATTGATAACATTTGAATTGAATTTATTACATTAAAATATCTATATATAAATACGTAAGCACTATTTTTGTGGTACAATTTAAAATAGTTGCTCCAACAAAAGTGGGGCAATATGTATATCGTTGGACAGGTTTTGAGTAGTAGATTTTGACGTTTTTTTGAGAAAAGGGGGAAAAATGTGATAGGTGTGTTTTTTTGAGTTTTTTTTCGGTTATTTTGTTTTTTTTCAAGTTATTTGTTTCACAGTTCAAAACCAATCTATATCTTCTATATATAAATACGTACGCACTATTTTGTGGTACAATTTCAAAATATTTGCCCCAACAAAAGGATGGCAATATGTATATCGTTGGAAAGGTCTTGAGTAGTAGATGTGCTGAAAAATATTTTGTTTTGAATTTTGACGATGTTTTGAGAAAAAAGGGGAAAAATGTCATAGGAGTAATTTTTTGAGTTTTTTGTTCTGTTATTTTGTTTTCTTTCAAGTTATTTGTTTCCCAATTCAAAATCAATGATATCAACAAATCAAACTCTGAAATAATGTGTCGTATCTATTTTGTTGGGTGGTTTATTTACAATTTCCAATTACAATGGCCGAATTTCGGCCAATGGCCGATTCCTAGTATTTATAATTTTAAGATATTAAAATTACAGTAGTATCTCGCTTAACGAGCATAATTCGTTCCAAAATCTTACTCGTAAAGCGAAATACTCGTTAAGCGATCAACGTTTTCCATATTCAAATATTTTTATATTTACGTTAATTTTTTTAAAATCCGGGCCTTTTGTCCTCGTTGTGCGAAATATCGATCGGTAAGCGAGACATTTTTTTACAATTTATTTTGCTCGTTATGCTAATTACTCGTTATGAGAGGTGCTCGTTAAGCGAGGTTTAACTGTATTTCAAATGAATAACGTAAAAAATTAATGTCTATAATTTTGACCCAAGATTTCTGGGAAACGAACTATAATAACTATGTCAAGCTCATCTGTTAGTTATGTTCTTTTTCCGATTTAAAATTCTTCATCCTCGAACTGAATTATAGGCTAGTATATGTACTACCGAAAAATGCGATTAGTTGAAATGATAGCTTTGGTAAATTCTGATACGTCTCCATTTCTACATATGTTTGACAAAATATCAAAAGATCATTTACTACATTAGCTGTCTTCAGTAAATTTTTGTTTTGGACATGAATCAATTCGAGTCTGAACTTGGCATCAGTTGTACTCACATCAGCGGCAAATGGGTTAGCAAATAATGCTATCACTAATTCTCTCTAATTCTTTCATCAAATTCATTTTTTATAAGTTGTCAAGTAATAAGGCATATTTGAAATAATTTATTGTAGCTCCGTACGGGCTATAATACGCATCGGCGTCTGCAGCAAATTAATTTTTATAGTAAATGCTTAAATATTTTCAAATTGTTGATCTTCTACTAGAAATTAAGTTCCGAAAAATATTTGGTTAGATAAAAAAATGCCAATGCATTCAACCACTGAATATCTTCAAAGTAAGACACTACCTTTCCATTACTTGTCATGAACGTTTTTTTTTCTTCAAAAATACCAGAATCGTTTAAAGTTATCGATCTACTGAGCCAACGAACGTGACTTAAATAAAAAATAATGTCATCATGATCTGATTCTACCTCATAAAGAAAAAATTGAAACTGCCTGTAGGGCATTTAATTAACATAAAACTACGTGTTTTTGCAACATCATTTGCAAAAATATTGTTACGGTTTTCCAGTTTTGAAGCGCCGAGAAAGAAAAATTGGATTAGTTTTATGCAAAATAAACTCTTTATTTTAATATTTCTAAAATTTATTTATAACAAAATCTTTTATTTCGTTTGACTTTTACAATAATAATAAATTATAATAATTTTCAGTAAATGGGAATTGCAGGCTCACAATTCCTTTATTGACGAATAAGCCTTGTTGTATGGTAGGATCAAGTCTGCCTTTTGTTGAAAATCATGCTCCTTATATACATCTATTTTTTCGTCCTATCTTCTTCTCATCCTGTTGCTATTTCAATGTATTACTTCATCATTAATCCCACAGAGTTCGTCATGGAACGTCGGTATAGCAGCAGCAAATAATTATAGTAAAATAATTAGACTCACTCTTCTTCGTTGAGTTTCATTTTAATAACATGTCAGCCAATTGACAGCCGCAACAACAACAATAAGAATTGATCGTAATTTATGTTAATAATTGTAAATAAATTAATGAATTTCTTATCTTTCAGGCAATATTCATAACACTACCCCCTTCTTAATTTTGGATTGCCACAATCCAAATCATTAACTCATACTGTTGGAATTATGGTTCTGAAATGACGACATCTTATAGAGTATGCTGATGTATTTATAAATTATTTCAATGATTATACAGCAACTAGTAACATCTTGACATGGTTGTGATAAAAGTTACTAAATTTAGCGTTTGCTGATGATGATAAATCTATGAAGATACAACTTCGGATACATCTTTTGGTTGATTTGACTGATGATTATGGTGTTATTTTCATCTTTTAATAAATGTTTTTTGTAGTTTCTACTCTGCTTCAGAACGGTTGCTTGTTGGTTCTGATAATACTGGCCATGCTGACAACTGGTTACCATTATAAACTGCCAGCCGGTCTATGTGTACAACTTTACATTTACTTCTAGGAGTTTTCTGGATGCGAAATGTAACATCTGTTAAGGCATCTATAACACGGTATGGACCTTCCCAGTCGCACTGTAATTTTGGACACCGTCCAACTGTGCGCTTTGGATTGTAAAGCCAAACAAACGAACCTATTTTGAATTCTTGTGGTCTTGCAGATATGTCATATCGGGTCTTCATTCGCTCCGCCGTCTGATGTAGATTTTTGCGAGCCACCTTATGTACAGCTTCAAGAATAGATTTTAGTGATTTCACGTAGTCTTCTTTTTCTTGACTAACCCCCGCAATGTCGATTGGTGGTGATCCTCTTACTAAATCCAGTGGTAGCTTCATTTCGCGTCCCATCAACAACATTGATGGCGTCTGGCTGGTTGACTCGTGAACTGCTGACCGGTAAGCCATACAAAACATAGGTAATAGTTGATCCCAGTTTTTATGATTATCGTCAATGAATTTAGCTAGGTATTCCAATATGGTTCGGTTTGCACGTTCTACCATTCCATCGGATTGTTGATGTAGAGGTGTGGTTCTGGTCTTCTTTATCCCCAGTATCTTCATTGTAGCTTTAAATACGTCGGATTCAAAGTTTCTGCCTTGGTCTGAATGAAGTTCTAGGGGAGTTCCAAATCGACTAATGACGTTATCAACCAAAGCTCTTGCTACTGTGTCTGCTGTTTGATCTGGAATAGGAATACATTCTATCCATTTTGTGAAGTAGTCCATAACGACAAGAACATTTCTATTATTGCGCTCTGTTGGCGTAAGTGGCCCCAGGATGTCTATCGCCACTCTTTCAAATGGATCTCCGTTCACGTACTTTTGTAGTTCACCACGACATCTTCTGCTTGGGCCCTTTCTTGCAGCACATGTATCACATTTTTTACACCAGCCTTCAATGTCCTCTCGATGATTTACCCAGTAGTAGTGCTTGCGTACTCTATCGATTGTTTTCCGTATGCCAAAGTGGCCAGCAAAGGATGAGTTGTGCAAAAGCTCCAACACGGTTGGTACGTATGCCGCTGGTATTATTGGTAGTAGTTTTGATGATTTTCCGTCATGACTTTGCCATTCACGACAAAGCAGATTTGTTTGTAGTTTCAACGAGTTAAAAATTGCCCAATAGCTCTTTAGATTTTTATTCGAACCGGATATTTCCTGCCAAGAAGGTCTTCTTTCTTGCTTGCACCATTCTTTCACGATTGCTAGGTTGTCATCGAGATCTTGCTGTTTACTTATTTCTTCATTGTCAACATCTTCTGGAATTACTTGTATAGCATTGATCCGTTGCTCATTTGTATATTTTTCTTCTTTTCCATCGCAATGTAAGCATCTAGATTCAAAGCACGGACGTCGGGATAACCCATCAGCATTTCCATGTATGCGGCCAGGTCTGTGCTTTACCTGGTAATCGTAATGTTGTAGCCGTTCTAACCATCTTGCTAGTTGTCCTTCAGGATTTTTAAAAGATACCAGCCATGTTAAGGCTGCATGATCAGTACGAATGGTAAAGTTTCTTCCGTACAAATAAACATGGAAGTGTTCTACAGCTCTAATGACAGCTAATAGCTCTTTCCTCGTTGTGCAATAATTTCGTTCGGCTTTTCCCAATGTTTTGCTAAAATAAGAAATTACCACCTCTTGATCTTCTTGTGTCTGCGATAGCACGGCTCCAATTCCAGTGTTGCTGGCATCCGTGTCAAGAATAAGTGGCTTTCCTGGGATTACAAATTCCAGAATCGGTGCTGATGTAAGGGATGTCTTCAGTTGGTTAAAAGCTTCCTCGCACTCATCGGTCCACTCAAACTTAACATTGTCTTCGGTTAGACGATGTAGTGGTCTAGCTATGTTTGAAAACCCTTTTACAAACCTGCGATAATACGTGCAGAGACCAATGAAGCTTCTGACATCGTGTTTTGAAGTTGGCTGTGGCCAGTTGTGTACGGCTTCTGTTTTAGTGCTATCTGTTCCTAATCCATTTCTTGAAATCACATGACCCAGATACTTGACTTCGATTCTAAATAATTGACATTTCTTCGGATTGAGCTTTAAGTTGGCAGAACGAAGGCGTTGTAGCAGTACTTCCATATTTTTGACTGCTTCTTCAAAAGTTTTGGCATGCGAAAGAAGGTCATCTAAATAAACAACGCATTTTGACCATGGTAAACTAGGGATGGAAAGATTTATAGAAAAGTCGATTCTCGATTCCTACTTCGATTTTATACATTTCGATTCTCAGAATCGATTCTCCGGCTGCAAAAGTCGATTCTTTCGATTTTAATCGATTCCTATGTTAAGAAAACTAGCTTTAACTGAAAAAAATTTAAATTTATATTTCATTGATATACATTTATTCAAAATAAATTTTAGACAATCAACTTATGAAAACCACTTATTTTCTGTAACATGATCTTAAGAAAAGTAGTATATTTAAATGATTAGGCGTTAAACGACTTTAAATCTGATTTGCAATCAGACCATAGTATGAAAATAAACGCTCACATGGTTGATGGTTGACGTGGCATATTTCTGATAAATTTGGGTTTTCATTTTTGAGTGTTTTCCATGTGATAATTGGATCCGGATTACTTTTGCTGTCAACTGTTGGCCGATTAATGAATTGTTTTAATTCAATCGGCAACCCGCCTACTTCATCACTGTCACTATTTTGATGGTTTTGTATCAAAGAGTCGTCTAAAAAATCCCAAATACCATTACCATGTGAAGAGCGTTGATGATATGCAGTGTATTCACTTTCATGATCAAACGCAACACTTTTTGTTAGTTGAATTTTTTTTTTAAGCAATCACATTTGTGGATAAAGTTTGAACAAATTATTTGAAAAACCATGACGAAGAAATGTTTTTTTAATGTTTTCTAATGTCAAAAAAATCGAATACTAAGAATCGATTCTTGATCGACTTTGAAAGTGAAAAATCGATTCTTTATAATCGATTATTTTAGCAGAAAAGTCGATTCTCGAGTAGAATCGGAATCGACTTTTCCATCCCTATGGTAAACCCTTCAGAATTGTGTGCATCAAGCGTTCAAATGTAGCCGGTGCATTGCAAAGCCCAAACGGCATGACGTTGAACTGCCATAGCCCTACTCCAGTTGTAAAAGCTGTCTTTTCTTTATCATCGTCTTCCATCTCCACTTGCCAATATCCACTCTGAAGGTCCATGGTAGAGAACCACTGAGAACCAGCCACTGCATCTAGTAAATCGTCAATTCTGGGTATCGGAAATGAGTCTTTTTTTGTGACTTCATTCAGCCGCCGATAATCCACACAGAATCTAGTGTTACCATCTTTCTTTTTTACCAAGACAACAGGAGAAGCCCAAGGACTCTCGGAGGGCTCAATAATTCTTTGTGCCAGCATTTCTTGAGTCAGCTTTTCTACTTCTTCCAGCTTGCTAAGAGGAAGACGTCGATGTGGTTGTTTGATAGGCTGGGCGCTACCCACGTTTATCTTGTGTTTTGCAATGGATGTTTGTCCTTTATCATCTGGTCCTTTGGAAAACACGTCCTGAAACTCTATTAAAAGGTTAGTGACCATTAATTTCTGCGCTTCATCGAGATGTTGTGCTGCTTCTTGAAGTAACCCGGTGAGATGTACTGGTAGTTCTTCTAGGTGTGCACTTGCAGTTCCATCTTCTATGTCGCTTTCTAATTTCTGACTTACCACTTCCACCTCCGATATTGCTGCTATGCTGCTGCCACTAACGAGAGTGACTGGATGATTCATGACGTTTCTAACCCTAACCTGGACTATGCCATCATGGGAATCACTCATACCGGTGGCTATAGTCAATCCTTCTAGAGGAGTGGTGGACGTCACAAAACCCTCTGCTTTCAACCATGGCTTGCAATCCATAGGCAGTATTAACTCTTCTTGTGGCTTAATAGTAGTTGTTAGAACCAACCTAAGCGGTACGTTTTCCAACCATATCGGAACTTTAACATCACCGATTACCAATGCCGGTATTCTCAAATCAATCTCGCAACAGTGTTTTAACAAGAAATCGGCACCCAGAAGACCTTCATTCACCATTTCTGCTACAAGTATGGGTTGTTCCACTTCAGTTTCTCCTATTTTGATGGAGAACTCCTGGCATCCCAATACAGGTGATTTCTGATTCTCAAACGCGGTTTTCAACACCACATTGGTCTGGATTAATTGAATAGCTGGTTCAATCCTCTCCCAGATTCGTCTACTGATGATTGTACTTGAAGCACCTGTATCGAGAATAAAGTTACATTTGTGATTCGCTACCTCTGCTTCCACTATCATTGTTATCCCGCCGAAGTCTTCTTGTAGCGAATTGGTGTTCACTTCACGGGCGTATGGTACAGTTGAAGGAGTCAGGCTTAGCCCTGCAAGCCTGACTGACTGGAGTTAAATAGTAAATTGTTGCCTTCCAACCTCCCTACGTTTCTTCTTCGTTGACGAAATCGTCTTCTAAACAGCCTTCGTCTTGGTACCATAGTGCTTTCCTCTTCATCTGGTTCTACAACCTCTGTCCTTCGGATAGTTCGACGATTGGATCTAGTAGCCATTCTTGCTGCTTGAAATTCGATTGCTTTTGCCACTGCTTCCGTCAAGTTTTGAGGCCTAGTGATTCGTACGAGATCCTGAACTTCCAAGTCAGCAATACCATCTATAAATTGCATCATGCCGATTCTATCTTGTGCCGATGTTGGACAATCCTTAAACGCTGACCGCGCTAGCCTTTCGATATCCGTTGCAAACTCTGCTAGATCTTCTCGTGGTTTCTGCAAGCGACTACGTAATTGCACATGGCTTATTTCACCGGCTTCCTCACCCGAAAATCGGCGTTTCAGTGCATCCGACAGCTTCTTGTAGTCCCATCGGTCCAGTTCGGGCAGAATGTTTAGAATCGTCAATGCTTTGTCTCTAAGCATCAACGCCAATTGTGTTGCCTTAGTAGCGTCATCCCATTGATTTGCAGCTGAAGCCATTTCGAATTGGGTGTAATAATCACTCCAATTACTCGTGCCATCGTATGGGTATGGTTTTACCTTAATGACAGATGTTTGCTGTGTCGTCCCTAAATTTCTAGTTGGAGTAACCTGTGGTGTTGGTAAACCAGCCAAAAAGGATTGATAATTCTTACCATCTACAACGGCATGACTAGTACCCTGGTCTTTCTGAACACTCATTGTGGTGAAGTTCTGTTCTAGAATTTCTACCCTTTTCTGTAATGCCAAGTTAGCGCCACCATCTAAAGTTTTAAATTCTTCTCGGAGATCGATTTTGATGGTATCGCCCAGATCCTTAAACATTTCATCTATTCTTGCAGACATTTCACCTCTCATCCTCACCGTTACTGCTTCCAAAGTCTGTTTGATTACAGACTCCAAGTTTTGCGACTGCGTCTGGAGAAGAGCGGTGAGCTCTGACATCTTCACTTCGTCACCCATACTTCTTTTCTATCTCGGTTTCGAGAAACTTATTCCGCTTTCAGGTTGCCGTAATCCCACTTCTGACACCAATGTTACGGTTTTCCAGTTTTGAAGCGCCGAGAAAGAAAAATTGGATTAGTTTTATGCAAAATAAACTCTTTATTTTAATATTTCTAAAATTTATTTATAACAAAATCTTTTATTTCGTTTGACTTTTACAATAATAATAAATTATAATAATTTTCAGTAAATGGGAATTGCAGGCTCACAATTCCTTTATTGACGAATAAGCCTTGTTGTATGGTAGGATCAAGTCTGCCTTTTGTTGAAAATCATGCTCCTTATATACATCTATTTTTTCGTCCTATCTTCTTATCATCCTGTTGCTATTTCAATGTATTACTTCATCATTAATCCCACAGAGTTCGTCATGGAACGTCGGTATAGCAGCAGCAAATAATTATAGTAAAATAATTAGACTCACTCTTCTTCGTTGAGTTTCATTTTAATAACATGTCAGCCAATTGACAGCCGCAACAACAACAATAAGAATTGATCGTAATTTATGTTAATAATTGTAAATAAATTAATGAATTTCTTATCTTTCAGGCAATATTCATAACAATATAAAATATATTTTTGCCCTATATAAAATATTTTGATTGGGTTTTTCAATTCGTAAGCATAAGTTTTTCTCAATAAATTTTTCAGTTTATATTTGTTATTACATGCGTTTCTTTGGAACATATTAGCCGCTCAGACCTTTTGAGTAGATCACACTTGGAGACACACTTGGTTTGATCGATCATAGGTTTGATCTAGGAAACTGAAATTTTAGGTGAATTTGTTGTTGGTCAAATGCCTAAAACATGAGCCTATCACTTCTATGGAACCGAACATTTTTTTCTTTAATATTTGGCGTTCTAAAAAGGTGGCAGCCCTAACTTGAGGCCATAGATTTATTGGGACTAAAAGCGGTTATTTCTAGCTAGCTTTCAGTAAGGGGTCGTGGGGATTGACGGAGTTTGCACAGTTCAGTTTTGACGGCTAGAACAGATGGCTGATTATGACTGACAATAATTATGTTAACATTTTTTTAACCTTACTCTGATATACAGTTTAATTCAATTCATTATTATTATTATCTTTATGATTAAATTTAGTATAAATTATTTATTAAGTTTTATTACGTTAGAGCCCGATAAAATTAGAATCGAAAAATTCTTTACTAAAATCCTGATCCCCACGGTTTATTATTGCTTTAAACTGCTTGCTATATAGATGTTTATGCTTCACTTTGGTATAAAATTATAAATTTTCGAATACGCTATATATATAAACTCATCCATAAAAACCAAGGCGTTATGAGAGAGACTTATAAACTTATTCGCCCGCTCATAAGACACTAAAAAAATAAATAAATTTATTTGTACCTAAAATCTATAGACTCTAGAGTCTAGTCTAGAGTGTCTATGGTACAAATAAATTTGTACCTTTTGTCTTTAAAATGCAAATACATATTTCTTATTTAATTTTACCTAGTAAAAGATTTTTACTGTTGTTTGAAATTCGTTAGCAACATTTTCGTCATTAAATAAAACAAACTATTTATTTTCATGGCATACTAGGATACATTTGTATATTTTTGTGTGTCAATATAGGCCACTGGGTTCCAATTAGCTACTAAATGGCACTCAACTAGCTGCTAAATGGTACTCTACTTAAATTCCTAGTTTAAGTTCATGTGATTAAGTGGTTCGAGACTGATAAAAACATCGGTTTCTTTAAAATTATTTAGAAACAAAATATTGATTTAATAAAACAAACAATAGACTAAATTGATTTAGCACGTTTAGTACAATTTAGCATAAATTGGAATGCAGTCTAACAAATTAAATTTATTTTAGTTTTTAGTTTATTTTTTTTTTTTTTTTTTTAATAAAATGTGTTGTGTAGTAGGAATTACAATATGTGCCACAACAACACATAAAAACCTTTTAAGACCAAGGTCCCACAACAACATACGTTCAAAGGTGTTGATGGACGTAAATCTTCCTTTTTTTGTATTTTTATATTTTTTGTTAAAGAATGGATAACTAAACAAAAAATCCTATCACTGACAAAATATGACATAGGCCAATATTTTATGAAAGAATAGAGAAAATAAAAGTAAATTAAAAAGTAAATAGCAAATTGTTACAAAAATTTGCTGGAACAAAATAAAAATGTAGTTGCCAATAATCCAGCCGGTTGCATATTCCTTGATCCTGTGACACAATCTCTTTCTTAAAGATTAAAGCCAACACAAAATTATATGAAGGCTCATTTCTTCAACGAAGCAATAGCGTCTCAACATCAAGGACTATTTAACAGCTAAGATTGAGGGTGCTACCGTTGACTGAATACAGTTCATCCGCCACCACCCCTAAGTTGTCACCTTGGCTAGTGATATCTCACTGCTATTGCCAGTGGTGTGTGATATCTCACGTCAACTCGTATGTCAATAGCAGGGACTGGAGTACGCGGGGTTGTCACACCCATAGATCAAAAATAAAAAAAAAAATGTCAAAACAATAAAAACTGATCCCTCCATGCGGAAGGAGGTGTTAAATGTTAACTGAAAGTCGGGTCGTGTTAAATGAAACATAAAATCTTGTATGCACCACTGGAGCAATAACCTACATATAACGCCCATTTTAAAAACTCACCTTTCTATATTCTTGGCTGATAAAGTTTTTGATTTTAAATTTATAGCTTTTCAATTTGTCAAAAATAAAATAATTACAAATTTTGTAACGGGCAAGATCTTTCATGTAAGTTGTGCTTCCATTTCCGTCCTCCTTATCTATAGTAGTAGACTATAGAGAGCTTCGAAGTCTCTGTACTTCTCAACCTAATTGTGTGTAATAACACAATCATTTAAAATACTTCTAAATTTGACCCTTCCGGAAGCAACGTATCAACTTATTGTTTTTAACTTTCATTTTTAAGTTTCTTTACATAATTATGAAAATTCCCATAGAATTAATTGCAGAATAGACAAATTGAACGGTTAAAGAAATTTTTGCTGACCGAGTAGTTTTCATTTTGCTCGTGTTAAAATGTAAAAAAATTAGAATTAGTGTTATACATTTGGATTAAAATGTTCATTTTTGTTTGGTTTTTTTTGAAATTTTTATAATTTCGGAGTTAAGTGATTTTTTTTAGTCGATGGTGCGGAGTTCGGTGAAAACTCCAGAAGATGTTGTGTAGTTTCTTATTTGTTTTGATTTGTGCAAATTGAGGTACAAAGTACCGGTAAAATAATTATTTTAATAAAAAGTAGATAATTAAATAAGAAAAACTTGGTGAAGTTAATATTACAATAAAAAAAAGATTAGCCATGAAATCATTAGTGTAGTTGAAATTAGACTGTCCAAATCTGCCGTGCTAAGCACAAAGGCCGTATCTTGCTGTTTTGTCAAAAATGAGTTATGCTTCTAAGATGATATGAACAGTCGATGGAGATTTTTTTCATATAATTAAACCATTTAATCAATTTTTTCATTCAAAAATTACTCTTTTAAAAATACCGTATCTACTTTAAAAGTATCAAATTTACTATTTAATTATCCAATAATTCACATTTTACAACATTAACAAATAGTATAACGTTCTATCTCTCTGATTCAAACCAAAGTTTGAAATTTTTTTGTCTAAAAATATAATTTTGATTAGTTTAACTGTGAAACTTTAAAATTAAAAAGTGTTAATATCTCGAAATGTTAAAAATTCAAGATACGGCCTTTGTGCTTAGCACGGCAGAAATATTCACCTTGGCAAACTAATTATTAAAATAAGAATAATATGAATAAGAAAAAGATCTAAGAATAGAAGTATTTGAATAAAGGAAGATCAATAAAGAATTTGAACAGAGATTAATTAAGGCGTACATAATTTCATCGTGTTATTTCTACTTTGACCCTGAACCAAACAAAGCTGATGAGGGATCAACCGAGGAACACACTGTCAGGGAAGTTAGGTTTGTTTATATTATTTCTTTTAAAATTATATTAATATGGTGATGATGTGCTAATGTAAATAAATTTGGGGAGGGTTGTGAACTGTCAGATCTCCCTTCTGGAGATCCTGGGTGGTATTTAAGCCCGCGATTTTTTTGTGTTCGAAAATTTCTTGTTAGTAGAGGTTGTTCGAGAGGATTCACGCCCGCTAGAGCTAGCGCAGGGTGAATTTAAATTTGCGTGCAAGACCACCTGGTAGACCTGCACGGTCTACCAGAAACCCTCACACTACAATTTATGATTGACTCGTAATAAACATAACAATGACAACAAAAATTTTGATTGGATTATGAAATTTTAAATTGAAAGGTTGCTTTGATTAAAATTTTTATTTTTCATATAATTTATGCAAATTTAAATGTTTTTTACTTTTATGGACGTAACTATGACAAAAAAATATATAGCGTTAAAAAGTTACACTTTACGACCTCAAATTACAGTAACAATTTAATATGTAGGCGAATAAAATAGTACATTATGATGCAAGAACGTAAAGCTCAGGTTTTTGGACCTATGTGGATTTTGCGAATCGAGGCGCCAGCCGAGATTTGCATCCACATTAAGTCCAAAATGGCTTACGTCCATGCATCATATACTATTTTTTATTCGCCGCAAGCAAAATATTTAAAAATGATGTTTAATCTAAATCAAAATTAAAATCTTTACAAATTTTTAAATAAAAATATGTGGAAATAGTAGCCTTTGACCAAAATATTTATTATTTTCTTCAAACCAATCATATAACTATGACAACAAAAAGTAACAAATATTTTGATTGGATTATGAAATTTTGAAGTTGAACGGTTGCTTTGATAAAAATTTCTTTTTTTATAGAACTGAAACAAATACAAATGTTTTTTACTTTTTGGACGTAACTATGACAACAAAATATATGATTAAAAGTGTCACTTTAAGGCTGCAAATCACAGTAATAAAGTAACACTTTAATAAGTAGGCGAATAAAAAATGTTTTTTAACGACTGTCATAGAAAATAATGTTTTCTATCTATCAGTCTAAAACAGAAAGTGGACTTTTGCTGTTTAGGGAGCATTTTTTCATTTTTTCTGCTCTTAGTCGGAAAGTAAAAACACAAGTAAAACCAAAGACATAATGGACAAAGACATAATATTAAAAATATAGAGGGGCTGAAATCTCACAGCTCTGAGATATCAAGACTTCGGTCTGGGTTAAGGATTTCGATATAGTTTTCGGCAAAAAACTTTTATGAGGACATTGTTTTTAGTTTTGGGCAGCGATGTATATCAAACATAACTCTTTGTTAAAGTACAAGTATTTTTTATCTCTGTTTAAAAATTATTACAAAACTAACACGAAACATCAATACGTTGCCGGAAAATTATAATCAAAATTGCAAAAATATTGTTAAATTAAAAAAAATCAAACTTTTTCAAAATTCCAAAAATATTCCAAAAACTAGAATGAAATCAAATATTGAAACTTTTTCTAAATTCCGATAATATTCCAAAAAATTCTTAAAACTTCAAACTTTTCCAAAATTGCAAAAATTAATACAAAATCAAAAATTAAAACTTTTTTCAAAATTATAATAAAATCAAAAATTTAAAATTTTTCAAAATTCTAAAAATATTCCAAAAATTCTTACGAAATCAAAAATTAAAACTTTTTCCGAAATTCTAAAAATATTGCAAAAATTATTCCAAATTCAAAAATACTAACTTTTTCAAAATTCCAAAAATATTTCAAAAACTATAACAAATTCAAAAATTTCCATGTCCAATTTCATTCTAAATTACATTTACGTCATAAAAACAGCTACATTTTTTTTCCAAAAAATTGGCTAAAAAATAAATGAAATTATTTTTTGACACACTTGACAACATTTTTTTGACAAACTTATAATGCCATAATTCTCTATAATAGTAATAAAATATGGAGGGGCTGAAATCTCACAGCTCTGAGATATCAAGACTTCGGTCTGGGTTAAGGATTTTGATATAGTTTTCGGCAAAAAACTTTTATGAGGACATGGTTTTTAGTTTTGGGCAGCGATGTACATCAAACATAACTCTTTGATGAAGTACAAGTTTTTTATCTCTGTTTAAAAATTCATTACAAAACTAACACGAAACATCAATACGTTGCCGGAAAATTATAATCAAAATTCCAAAAATATTGTTAAATTAAATAAAATCAAACTTTTTCAAAATTCCAAAAATATTCCAAATATTAGAATAAAATCAAATATGTATTTAAATATTTTCTAAATTCCAATAATATTTCAAAAATTCTTAAAAATTGAAACTTTTTCCAAAATTCTAAACATATTGCAAAAATTATTACAAAATCAAAAATTCAAACTTTTTTCAAAATTCCAAAAATTATAATAATATCAAAAATTAAAAATTTTTCAAAATTCTAAAAATATTTCAAAAATTCTTACAAAATCAAAAATTAAAACTTTTGCCGAAATTCTAAAAATATTGCAAAAATTATTACAAAATCAAAAATACAAACTTTTTCAAAATTACAAAAATATTTCAAAAACTACAACAAATTCAAAAAATTCCATGTCCAATTTCATTTTAAATTACATTTACGTCATAAAAACAGCTACATTTTTTTCCCCAAAATATTGGCTAAAAAATTAAATGAAATCATTTTTTGACACACTTGACATTATTTTTTGACAAACTTATAATGTCATAATTCTCTATAATAGTAATAAAATATCATGTCATACGAACTATTAATTTTATTTTTTTCTAAAAAAATTGGGTAAAAAATAAATAAAAACCTTTCTTTTGACACACTTGACAACATTTTTTGACAAACTTATAATGCCATAATTCTCAATAATAATAATAAAATTTCATTTCAAACAAACAATTTTATTTCCAAAAAATTGGGTAAAAAATAAATAAAAATCCTTCTTTTGACACACTTGACAACACTTTTTTGACAAACTTATAATGCCATAATTCTCAATAATAATAATAAAACTTCATTTCAAACAAACAATTAATTTTATATTATCTCCAAAAAATTAGGTAAAAAAATAAATAAAAATCTTTCTTTTGACACACTTGACAACTTTTTTTTGACAAACTCATAATGCAATAATCTAGTTTTTGATCTCACATACCAATCCCGACCATCAAGATTTCTCCAAATTCAATGTTCCTACTCGTAATCACTTAAAATGAACGTTTTTTAAGCCAAAAATATGCAAATTTCCTTGTTTTGACACACTTAATGATTTTTTGACACACTTCCGGTACAGTTATCGAACACAGCGTCCTTTCGGACCTGTCCCTTGAGTACACCTATTTTTAGAAAAAAAAATTTTTGAAATCCCTCCAGTGGTTTTCCCTGCAGCGTAGGTAATGACGGCCGGCCGACAGACAGACATACATTTTTTTTTTTTTTGCTTTTTTAGAATCAGGAGGTCCTAAAACGTCGAGAAATGTCAAAAAAAGTGGGGGTAAGAATTTCACTTTGAGCTCATGAATGTAATACTTAGGTCTTTCAGACCGTAGTAACTCATTTCACACAAACAATTAATTTTATTTTTTTTCCAAAAAATTAGGTAAAAAATAAATAAATATCTTTCTTTTGACACACTTGACAACATTTTTTGACAAACTTATAATGCAATAATCTAGTTTTTGATCTCACATACCAATCCCTACCATCAAGATTTCTCCAATTTTAATGTTCCTACTCGTAATCACTTAAAATGAACGTTTTTTAAGCCAAAAATATGAAAATTTGCTATTTTTGACACACATAATGATTTTTTTGACACACTTCCGGTACAATTATCGAACAGAGCGTCCTTTCGGACCTGTTCCTTGAGTATACCTATTTTTAGAAAAAAAAAAACTTTGAAATCCCTCCAGCGGTTTTCCCTGCAGCGTAGGTAATGCCGGCGGCCGGACGGACGGACGGCCGGCAGACAGACATGCATTTTTTTTTTGCTTTTTTAGAATCAGCAGGTCCTAAAACGTCGAGAAATGTCAAAAAAGTGCGGGTAAGAATTTCACTTTGAGCTCATGGATGTAATACTTAGGTCTTTCAGACCGAAGTAATTTATTAATTTCTTCTCCCCAAAACACTATTGATTTTTGGCTCTATAACCCGAGGGCTTCTTTTTTAAAAAAGGCATAAATCTTTAATATTTACTAATATCCAAATTTTCTTTAACGATGAATGTTGATTTTAATATTGAATAATTTGACCAGTTTGTTGAAGACTTTTTTGTCTGCGATAGCTCATCAAAATATACCAAAAACACAACTTCAGAATAAAAATTTCCTGTTTTTTTGTTCTTACACCAATTGATAAATAATAGGTAAGCTTTTTCATACCGCACTTTAGATTTTTCAGCAACAGATCTAAAGTTAAATTGTTGGCTGCTTCTTTTATATGAGGTGAAGTGCTAACTATATCACTTCCATCACTACTTCTCATTTTAAATTATTTTTATTTAAAAATAGATATAAACTCTGTATAAATTTTAAATTTATAAATTTTAAATTTTAACTTAACGTCCGATACGTTTTTTTAACAAAAAATAAATCCTTGGCAACTTTGATCGCATTTGTCGGCAGTCGTTAAAAAAACAGTATGTATATATGCTTTGAGCAGAAAGTAACTTTGCTGCTCTGACATGATTGCAATTTTCATGCACGAGCAGCAATGTAGTACTTTCTGCTCTTAATATACAATCTACTATTGTAAACAAAACGGTCCGTTACAGTATTTGGTCGAATCTGGCATGCCAACCTGATTAACATACTTGTTGGGTATGGTTTTCATTAAACAGTCGGGAAAAAGCTGACTAAAATTCAGGACCCTATAGCTTTAGGTTAAAATCAAGCAGTACCAAGTACACTTAGTACAATAACAAATGTTTGTAAGCCCATCAAAATAAGTATTGACATCTTGAAAAATATTAGTGTTATTGTACCGAATTTCAGAGTTAGAGTTAGAATTTGAAAGATTAGAAACATGACAGTATTTTATTTATGTGTATTTTTCTGTTACAGTTCAAAAAGGTCTCTACTTGATTTATTTTCTTAATGCAATTTCTGTATGCAGCAAAATATGTTAGTTTTGAGGTTGATGAAGTGGTATTAGGATCTGATTACATTTAAAGAATTTATCGCAAATAAAGTCAACGCATAGAAAATATTTTTACATTTCTTTAATTTTCTAATAAAAACGACAAACGTACAAAACCCTAAAATATTTCACCCTATTTTATTCCTCACATGGAATTGCTGTTTTTACTTGAGCAAATAGTTTAACAGCTTCTAATGGTATTTTTTGATTTGGACAGTCACTTAATTTTTCAACAACACATTCCTTATATTGGTCAAATGATCTAAAATGTAGAAAAACAGGTTAAATTATTTCTCTCAATATTCTTTGTATTCATACCCGCAAAAATTTGGATTGATCTCAAAAATGATAGGTGTGTCTGCTTTGTTCATGCTTTCTTTTCTGTATGCCTTGGTGCAATCATCAAAATCTGAATTATAAATCAAGCATTTGTAACCATCATTTTCGGCGATTTCTATTATTAAAAAAATGTTCAATTAATGCTCAAATGTTTTCGAGATCACCGATGAAACTTACCAATCAAACGTTTACCATCATTAGCACAGAGATAATTATAAACTTTAAGAGTGATATCAACATTGATTGCACCTACTCTAGTAAAAATATATTTCATGCATTCAGGATATATGGCATTATTAGTTTCAGCTAGGCAACTTGCCGCTTGGCTTCCAAAATCACATACTTGTTTTGTCCATGCCTTAACTGAAGCTGCATTTGAGTTAGCATAAACTGTTTCGTTGAAAAGTTGTATTATTTCTATTTCCTTTTCCGCCGATATTTCGGTATAACAATTTCGAGAGAGGGTCCGCTAAGAAAAAAGAATAATTTAAATCACTTGTTATTTTTTTTATAAAACCATTTTGTTAAGACCGACATCCTGTTGCATACAGCTTTCCTGTTCTGTTAGGTCTTCGGTTTCTTCAGAAAAATTTAGAACTTAAATTAAACAAAAATTGATATGTTTAAAATTATTTTTAAATAATTATTAAAAATGTTACCAAAAACTGCAAATAAAATAGCTAAACTAAATCCCAAAAATTTCATTTTTTTTTAGCTGAAGTTGATTCTTCTGGTACAAATAATTTTACAAAAGTAATTTGTGCTTGTTAAATTTTAAATTATTTACAGTAGATTTGTGTTTTTTCATATCAGTGTCATAGGTTAGATGTTGCATGAACATTTAAAAATTCGTTGATATCACAAATTTCTGCTTATGTAATAAATAGCACGGTCTAATGCAAAATATTGATGCGAATTGCTAATTTTAAAATTTTCATATACTTGGTACTTTGACAAGGATTGTAGAAAATTTATAGATTTTATTAATGTTAAGTGTTAACCAACCTCACGAAACATCCTAGCAACAGAGCGTGCAGTCTATTAATAAAACGCAACAAATGAGATTACCAATATATTGTAATAATGTAGGTAAAAATACAATAAAACTTCTTTTTAAATAATAAAACACAAGACTCAATATATATACACCTTTTTATATCTTATGTCGTGTTCTTTGGCTTGATCGAAAAAAGATTGATTTATTTGCTTGCCAACGAACAGCTTAAAATAAATCAATCTACTTTTGTAAATGTAGTAGTAAATTGTTTTGACTTTTTGTTCTATCAGTTGATATGTTTGGTTATGTTTACATTTGAAAATGATAGATTTTACGTTTTATCATTTTATTTGTAATAACTTCATTATTAATTAGTAATTTAAATATTAATAAATTATTTTTAAACAAAATAATAATAATAGTTAAATTGGCGGGTTTTTTTGTTTACATAAATTTGACAATTAAAAATTATATATCAATGTATTTGTAAAATCTACCAAAAAATCTAGATTTTTAAAACTTGATCTAGATCAGAAAATAAATCAATCTTTTTTTGCCAAAGAACACAAACTGACAGCTAATTTGATCTGACAGCTAATTTTTTTGATCTCAGATCAAGTTTTTTTGATCTCAGATCAATTTTTTTTTGCCAAAGAACACGACATTAGAAAACAAACAACTATCAACTTTAAATATAACAAAAGTTTATTTTAAATCTTTCCACTAATTTATTTTGTTATTTATTTATAAGTTTATAACTCAGCTGACAGCAAACAAGTATCTTCATTGTCTTTTTTCCAAAATTAAAATTATGATATATCATAAATCTAAATATATAAAATATATAAGTTACAGGTTTTATAACCTATTTTATATATACATATATAGGTTTTATTTTGCAGTTTACAGTCTGCATTGCAAGCGTGTTTCTTAATATGTATTCTTAATATGTTAATACATTACAACTTTCTCCCTTTTAATTTAAAACTATATAAACAAAAATTACATAAAGCAATAAATAAATACAATACTTAACTAACATAATTATTAAAGTCTATCTATCTATCTGGAGATTTTATTATTACACACTTTAATTTAACTTGACTCTTGAGAGCTTTGATGGGTGGAATTTTGTGATTCATTTTTCAGTAACTTCCCATTATGTGATTGATCCCAAATTGAAAAGACAAGTTTGTTGAAGCAGTCAGTATACGTATTTCTAAAACTTTTAAAGCAAAAAACTTTATAAATCTGAAGAAAAAAAATTCAAATTTTTCTTCATTCTGAAAGACCTTAAAGAATTGCACTGAAATCCTCATCCTCTGGTTGCGAAGGAATTTTTGTAATACTGTGTATATCATTATAATCATAGACATCATACATGTTTGTGTCATTTCATATGAATAAAAGGCCTTACATTATAAATAATGAACACAAAAAAAAATAAAAGTATTTCGTTCAAAGCTTATAGACCTTTTTTCTTAAAGTTCAAATCGTTATTTTGGTGTATTTGACAGATTACATACAGCAATGATAATTAAAAATCAGTTATTATGTATGAAAATATGAAAATCCATAAAATCTGAATGCCCATTTACCGCGCTGAAATTTTGCTCATACTGAGTATCTCATTATAATAGAGGACATATTACACATTTTTGTCATTTTTATATGAAAAAATGGCCTAAAATTGTAAATAATGAGTGATTTGTATTTCTAAAATTTTAAATAATTGTTATTTCTTCTAAATCCAGATTGTTTTGTGTTCTCGTAAAGTTTTTTTTACTACAGTTGCATAATTATTATTTTTTCAATACATTTTAATACATAATTAATGATTTCTAATTATCATTGCTGTATGTAATCTGTCAATTACATACAGTAATATAACGATTCGAATTTTAAGGAAAAAGCTCTATAATTCAGACCTTTTTTCCGAAAAAAACTTGACATTTGGTGCGAACATATATATTTAATAATTTATGTACGTCTTAAAAAGTTAAAATTAATACAATGAGCAAAGAAACGTACTAAAATTTTACACTGGATGTTTAAATAACATAATTACAATTGTTATAGTGCAATTAACCTTATTAAAATTACTTTAGTTGGTTTTACTTATTTTTTAGTAGTTTTACTTATGGTGTATTTTCTGTGAAATAATGTGGTTAACTTATTTGTAGGTAAAATTATATAACTAAAAACTCTAAAATAAAAAATAAATAAAAAAAATTTAAAAAACACACTTTTTGAAAAACGAACTAAAAAGTAGAAAATAAATTTTGCATTAACACCAGCGTTATGTCTTTTATAATTATATTTTCTTTGAAATTGTTAGAAGAAAAAATATTTAAATGGTATTTAACACATCTTAGCATAGATGCAAATATTAAATTTTTGACTAATTTAAAATGCTAATTTTCGATTGACAAACAGTTTTCCGTTCCCATTTGTTACATAAAATAAAAGTGGGGGGCGCATTCAGAAAGGGAATAAACGTTGGTAGTCTCTCTTGTTAGAGATTAACATAGAATACATTTGTTCCTTTTCTATATTAATGTATGCGTCACCCACTTTTGTTTTATGCAACAAATGGGAACGGAAGACTGTTTGTCAATCGAAAATTAGCATTTTAAATTAGTCAAAAATTTAATATTTGCATCTATGCTAAGATGTGTTAAATACCATTTAAATATTTTTTCTTCTTACAATTTCAAAGAAAATATAATTATAAAAGACATAACGCTGGTAATGCAAAATTTATTTTCTACTTTTTAGTTCGTTTTTCAAAAAGTGTGTTTTTTAATTTTTTTTATTTTTCTTTGTGATTTTCTTAGTTCTATTTTTTGTTCTGGACTACGTTTTCTTTTGGCAAAACTACTTATTCGGAGGTGTAAAAGCATAAATTTCATCACCCATAGATATACTGTAGTATTCCTAAATAGGAATATACATAATAGGCTAATGAACCCCCAAAAACTACACAAAGTAGTTTTATATAATTAAAACAAATAAAAATATTATAACCAAATTTATCTAACAAATCACACAAAACCCTATTTCATCATAAGATGTGACAACCATTTCCATACCATACAACATATTGCTTAAGCAAACATTTTCATCTATAAACATTTTCCCTAAAAACTAATTTCATAATCTTATGAAATTAGTAAACAAATTCTTGTATATACACTATAATCCAAAAAAAAGCCTAAGCTAAGCATTTTTCCAAACCAACATGTTAAAACATGTTTTAATTAATATAACTATTAATTCGAATACCAAATAGTTCTTCCAAAAAACCATTCTCAGCTATTTTGTTATTAAACCAAATATAAAATGCAACAATGTCTAAAAATATATACATTGAAAATTCTATAAACATTTTCCCTAAAACTAATTTCATAATCTTATGAAATTAATAAACAAATTCTTGAACATAATTCAATCCAACATGTTAAAACATGTTCTAATTAATATTCGAATATCTAATAATTTTTCCGTTCACATCAAAAATCCATTCTCAGCTATTTTTTCTATAAAACTTAATTCCAATTAAAATAATCTAAACATATAATATATGGAAAAACCATCCAAAAACCAATTTAATATAACAACAACAATTAAACTAAAATTCGACTAACGGAAGCTACGAATCGAATAACTTGGACAAAAAACATAAAATTTTAATTAAATTCTCTATCGAAAGTGTGGACTTGCATTTTCCTTCTACTTATTCTATTCATAAAAAATTTATTAATGAAATAGTAAAACTTACTATTTCGTGATTGGTTAATTTTTCATTCAAAATTTACTATAAATAAAATAGAAAATTGAATGAAAAGTTAGTCTGAAGTCCGTAGCCTAAAAACGTACAATTAACGCCCGTCGGAAGAGCGTATTTCTCCTAAAGTAAAAGATAGCAGTGCAGTGTTTAATTCAAATTAGAAAAAAAAGTTTACCAATGAAAAATTAGTGTTGATCAAATTTATTCAATTAATGAAAAATTAGTGTTGATCAAATTTATTCACTCAATGAGAAATTAGTGTTGATCAAATCAATGAAAAAATATGGAGGGGCTGAAATCTCACAGCTCTGAGATATCAAGACTTCGGCCTGGGTTAAGGATTTTGATATAGTTTTCGGCAAAAAACTTTTATGAGGACATGGTTTTTAGTTTTGGGCAGCGATGTATATCAAACATAACTCTTTGTTAAAGTACAAGTATTTTTTATCTCTGTTTAAAAATTTATTACAAAATTAACACGAAACATCAATACGTTGCCGGAAAATTATAATCAAAATTCCAAAAATATTGTTAAATTAAATCAAATCAAACTTTTTCAAAATTCCAAAAATATTCCAAATATTAGAATAAAAACAAATATTTAAATATTTTCTAAATTCAAATAATATTTCAAAAATTCTTAAATATTCAAACTTTTTCCAAAATTCTAAACATATTGCAAAAATTATTACAAAATCAAAAGTTGAAACTTTTTTCAAAATTCCAAAAATTATAATAAAATCAAAAATTAAAAATTTTTCAAAATTCTAAAAATATTTCAAAAATTCTTAAAAAATCAAAAATTAAAACTTTTGCCGAAATTCTAAAAATATTGCAAAAATTATTACAAAATCAAAAATACAAACTTTTTCAAAATTCCAAAAATATTTCAAAAACTATAACAAATTCAAAAATTTCCATGTCCAATTTCATTTTAAATTACATTTACGTCATAAAAACAGCTACATTTTTTTTCCCAAAAAATTGGCTAAAAAATTAAATGAAATCATTTTTTGACACACTTGACATTATTTTTTGACAAACTTATAATGCCATAATTCTCTATAACAATAATAAAATATCATGTCATACGAACTATTAATTTTATTTTTTTCTAAAAAAGTTGGGTAAAAAATAAATAAAAACCTTTCTTTTGACACACTTGACAACATTTTTTGACAAACTTATAATGCCATAATTCTCAATAATAATAATAAAATTTCATTTCAAACAAACACTTTTACTTTTTTTGCAAAAAATTAGGTAAAAAACTAAATAAAAATCTTTTGACACACTTGACAACATTTTTTTGGCAAACTTATAATGCCATAATTCTAAATAATAATAATAATGCTTCATTTCAAAAAAACAATTTTATTTTTTCTGTGACGGGAAAAAGTTTAACATTTTACTTCTGCTGACAGGTGCAAAAATGCTACTTTTCATAAAATACTTTTTTCCCCGGGAAAAAAGTATGTACTTTTTTCCCGGATAGATTAAAATATATATATATAAATACATATATACACATAAATGATGAATATTATGAATATTTATGAACATTCATGACTATTTTAATGTTAATGAAAAGTTATACCGTTTTCTTCTTGATGTTAATAACTGGTTTTGACAAATAAAATGAAACTTAATTTTAAGTTTTTATTCAAGAAAAATTCGTATGGTGTGGTGAATATACATATTGTAATATTTGTTTAATATTATTTTTTCAATAATTATATTAATATTTATCCAGTCACAGAAAAAAATAGTGTATTATACACGGGAAAAATTGTAGATTTTAGCTCTCGGTTTTTTGTCTCCCTCCGCTTCGCGTCGGGAGACAACACAACCTCGAGCTAAAATCTACTACTTTTTTCCCTTGTATAATAAATAACTATTTTTTTCCAAAAAATTAGGTAAAAAATAAATAAAAATCTTTCTTTTGACACACTTGACTACTTTTTTTTGACAAACTTATAATGCAATAATCTAGTTTTTGATCTCACATACCAATCCCGACCATCACGATTTCTCCAAATTTAATGTTCCTACTCGTAATCACTTAAAATGAACGTTTTTTAAGCCAAAAATATGAAAATTTGCTATTTTTGACACACATAATGATTTTTTTCACACACTTCCGGTACAGTTAGCGAACACAGCGTCCTTTCGGACCGTCCCTTCGGACCTGTCCTGCCCTTTATGCCTTTTTTTAGAAAAAAAATTTTTGAAATCCCTCCAGCGGTTTTCCCTGCAGCGTAGTTAATGACGGCCGGCCGGCCGGCAGACAGACATACATTTTTTTTTTTGCTTTTTTAGAATCAGGAGGTCCTAAAACGTCGAGAAATGTCAAAAAAGGTGGGGGTAAGAATTTCACTTTGAGCTCATGAATGTAATACTTAGGTATTTCAGACCGAAGTAATAAGTGTTCATTAAATTTAAGTCAAATCAAATGTTGATCAAACTTAGTCAATCAATAAAAATCAATGTCAATCAAATTTATTCAATCAATGAAAAAATAGTCAATCAATAAAAAATTAGTGTTGATCAAATTTATTTATTTTAATAAAAAAACCAGTGTTCATTAAATATAATAATTTGTTAAAGAAAATTAGCACGGTTTAGTAAACTCAAAGTTCAGATAATCATTGATCATTAGTCAAAAAAATATAGTATTTAAAATCAAATTGTGTTCTCAAAAATAAATGCTAAGTATATGGTGAAAATTATTAGAAAAGAAGTGTTTTAAAACAAGAACCAACGAAATTGAGAACTACAAAACCAAGGGTTAGGGACCAGGTAAGTGAACTTTAAACTTGATTCTAGTGACAAAATAGGTTCTGGGCAAAGAAACATCGACCTTTCAACGCATAACCGTTTGGCCATAGCATTGAAACTGATATAATTGAACCATTACCACAACACCAACATCAATCGTTCACTAAACCACAACTATTGGTACAGCCGGTATCTCTGTACTTCAGAGGTACCCCTGAACCTCCCACAATTGGCGTAGCCGGTAGCTCTAAACCATTAGAGGTGCCGTAATACATCCCACAATTGGCGCAGCCGGTAGGATTCTTATCTGCTGTATGCTGCTTTTGGGAAACCGCAACATCGTTTTAATTTGGGTACGCTCCGGAATAATATTAAGCTGTGGATGAAATTTATCATTTAAATTTGAATATCTAAGACAATTCTCATGTACGGAATCGCACATGATTATTTACATTAATTAAATACGTTAACGGACTGACACGCTTTAAAATCGTTGCGGGAATCCAATTTATATCATTTTTAAAATGGTTTTGATATAATACTTTTTCACCTCTTTTGACATTTTTATAGTTGATACAGGTTTTTTATTATTAATTCTTTCTTTATCTAGTTTTATATAACTGGCGTTTTCTATACTCTTAAGATTTTTATTATTATTTTCGTCTATTGCAAATCGAACTTTTGCTCTAGGGTTGACTATATCTAACAAAATTTTAGGTTTATAGGAAAAAACTACTTCAGACGGAGTTTTAGAGGTTGACATACAAGGTGTGTTTCTTTGTTGCATCAAAAATTGATTTAACCTTTGTTGTGTAGTATCGCGTCAACAATAATTATGAACTCTTTGTTTTCAAAATAGAAGAAATCAATGTGTATCCTTTCAAAGGGATAACTAGTAGCAGGCCAATGTGTAGATACTATTTCTTTATTCCTATTTCGACTTTGTTGACATATTAAACATGAGTTTACAAAACACTCTATATCTTTATCTATGCCATACCAACAAACATATGACCTAGCTATCATTTTCATGCGGACAATTCCAACTCCATGATTTTCGTGTAATAAATTTAAAACTTTATCTTTTAAACTGTTTGGAATTACAATTCAATTCATATAGAATAAACGCTCATCTTCACAACATAAATATTCTTTTTTTTCATAGTACACCATTACGTTTTCCGACAATTTTGAAGAATCTGGCCACCCAAACATACAAAATTCTAGAACTTCATTCATGATTCTATCCTTTTTAATTTCTTCTCTAATCGTTTTTGGATTCAGAGGTACATTATCTGTGAAATTAAACGACTTGATGCAAATATTGTTATCTATATTGGTTCCTGACGTTACGGGTAATCGAGACAGTGCATCTACATGTAACATCTGCGATCCACGACGATATTCTATTTTGTAGTTATACATAGATAGTATAACTGCCCATCGCTGCAACCTAGCTGCAGCAACTGCAGGCGTTGACTTGTTAGGGTTAAATATTTCTCTAAGCGCTTGATGATCAGTTTGGATTATGAAAAAATGACCGTATACTTATTTGTGAAACTGTTTAAGGTCAAAGATTATTGCCAAGGCTTCTCTGTGAAGTTGGGGTAGTTTTTTTCTGCCGGTGACAATGTACTTGAGGCAAAAAAAATTGGCTTTTCAACCCCATTCACCACATGTGATAAAATTGCGCCCACACCGTATGGGCTGGCATCCGTAGCAACAATAATAGGTTTGTTTGAATCATACAATTCCAATAAATTGTGTTTTAGAACAAGAGATTTGGATTTTTGAAAACAATCAAAAACAACACCTTTTTTTAAAAGATAATATAAATCTCGTAATTCCGTCGACAAATTTGGGATGAACTTCCCATAGTAGTTAAGTAATCCTAGATAGGATTGTAATTGTGACGCATTTGATAGTGCAGGTGCATTTGCAGTAGCCTGAAACTTTTCTGTGTAGAGACGAATTCCTTCTGCGGACAAATTATGACCTAAATAGCATACCCTAGGAGACAGAATTTTGCATTTATCAATATTAATTTGTACATTATACTTATTTAACCTTTCTAATACCCGAAACAGTTTATCATAACAATCTTTCTTGACAATCTTTTCCTCTGACTAATATGTCATCGAGATATGATACAACTCCTTCTATCCCAATTAATATCTGATCTATCACAGACTGGAATATGGATGGGGCCGATTTCAATCCAAAAGGTAAGCGCCAGTACCTAAATAAACTTTTATGTGTGTTTATTGTTAAGAGCTCAATTGAGTCTTCCTTGACGGATAAATGCTGATACGCACCAGTTAAATCAATAACGACAAATAAAGTACAATTTGCAAGTCCTGCAAATATGTCGTCGATGCGAGGTAGAGGGTAGTGCTCCGTTTTGACCATCTTATTAATAGTCATTTTAAAATCCACACATATCCGAATGTCTCCATTTGTTTTTGGTACAATGACTATCGGACTAGCCCAATTACTAAATTTTACTGCTTCTAAAATACCACTCATGCACAATCTATCTAGTTCGGCTTCAACTTTTGGCCTGATTCTATAAGCTACCATATAAGCTTTATGGAAGATAGGCCTAGCATGATCTTCTAACAAAATATCCACCAAAACCCTTCAATTGTTTGTTTTGTACTATTGCTTTCGAGTACTTTAGGAAAATTTGCCTTTATTTTATCTAAAATTGACATAATTTTTAAATTATTTACCAACACAGGTTCGGATGAGCCCAAATACTCCCTCCATTCCGGTAAAATAGCATCTAACCACGATCTGCCGATTAAAGGTTTAAAATCCCTCTCGGCATCAATAACAATTAACTTCAAATTGTATATATTCCCTCTAAAACTCACGTTAAGAATAATTTTCCCCACAACCTTGATAACTTGTCCCGTAACGGTAGAGAAAGAATCATTAACACTGATTAATCTTAAATGACTAAAACTATCTTTATACTTAACTACGTTAATTATTGATGAACATGCTCCAGTATCTACTTCCATGATGACATTTTGGTTTTCAATAGTGACTTCATATTCCATTGGTAAATTTAATTTATTGATACTGTTGATTACCTTGATGTGTTTTGATTTTTATTATGGCATGTTTTAGATGTATGTCCGTAATTATAGCAACTGTAGTACTTCCAGCTCTGTGCCGGACATTGACTTTCATGGTGACTGTATAACCCACAACGACTGTATGTTGACTTTGAACTTCCTGATTCACTACGACTGATGCTCCTTGGACTTAAGCTCCGGACAGAACTTGGACTTTGATAACGTCTAAATGGTTCATGACTATGATTTCCGTTCCTTGGACTATAACTACGATATAAGTTTGAACTTTCATAATGACTGTTTGAATTATGACGGTAAGGTTGACGTGCTTGACGGTAATGTTGTTTAGTAGCAGCGCCAGATTGAAATATTTGACCTATAGTTGGATTTATTGATCTCACTTATTTTACAGACATCTCAATATTTAATGCCTTTTGGCAGCATTCATTAAATTTAATATCAGGATGTTGTAACAGCTGCTGTTGAATTTCTTCTGATTTTAAGCCCACTAGAAACTTGTCTATTAAAGCATCATCTAAAAAATCCCCATACTCACAAGATTGTGCAAGACATTTAAGCTTCACTATATAATCTGAGATTGACTCGCCATCCTCTTGTTTTGTTTTAGAGAATTTAAATCGTTTAGCCCTCTTATTAACCTTGGGTTTAAAATGATTTTTAAGTATACTTATTAACTCCGCATATGGCAAAGAATTAGGTGTTTTAGGTGTTGATAAGTCTTTTAAAATTTTGTAAGTTTCTCCCCCATAATAGTTATAAATAGAAATACCTGTTTTTGTTCCTGTACCTCGTTTATTAAAAAAAATTGCTCCAATCTCTCTTCATACGTCTCAACGTCTTTTCCTGGGACAAAAGCTTTAATGGTACCAATTAATAACATCTTTTGTTTTGTAATTAATTGATTTTGTTTGAAATCTTTACACCTTTCCTTAAAAGTTTCTTCAAAAGTTTCTTCCTTATTTTTTGTTATGATATCTGACTCCAACATCAATTTGTCTATGCAGTGAGAGTATAAAAATTAACATTATAACTAAGAAAAACACAATTTAACACGACTCCAGACAATTTTTATATAAACGCATATATGGCGTAACGACGCTTGCACGGTATAATCTTTCATTTATATTTACTCGCTCTAAATTACTTTGAATACAAAAATTTCACGACAGTTTCGTTTTTATCTTCGTCGCCACTTTTATATCTTAGAAAAACAAACAACTATCAACTTTAAATATAACAAAAGTTTATTTTAAATCTTTCCACTAATCTATTTTTTTATTTATTTATAAGTTTATATCTCAGCTGACTGCAAACAAGTGTCTTCATTGTCTTTTTTCCAAAATTGAAATTATGATATTTCATAAATCTAAATATATAAAATATATAAGTTACAGGTTTTATAACCAATTTTATATATATACATATATAAGTTTTATTCTGCAGCGCAAGAGTGTTTCTTAATATGTATTCTTAATAAGATAATACATTACACACCTGAGCTAAACTATGCGAACTATGTTTTTAAAAAAATAATGTTTTAATGCGAATAATGTTTTAAAAAAAAAATGTTTCTGTTTTTATTTTATTTTTTAAATGTTTTGTTTCCGTAATGTTTTTTCTATAATTACATTGTGTACATTATTTTTTTAGAAACAGTATTTTTTTCGCATAGTTTAGCTCAGGTGTATAGCGCGCCTTAACCTCCAGACCACGCGTAACGTTTACGTAAAGTTTACGTAGACTTTACTCTATGAAAGTTTACGCACACGTTACGAGAAAGCGTGACGTAAACGGAACACAAACTTAATGGTTGTAACATGGGAAGTGAAACAAATTAGCGAGGATTTTTCTATGTATTAATGTATATAAAAGTGTTCATAATATGTACGCTAAAACGTTACGTAAATGATACGTAAAAACGTATCATTTATGTGATACTTACGTGTTTCTTTTACGTACGGTTTAGTTCGTCTCAATTAATATTAAATAAAATATTTTATAACGAAAAATATAATAAATATAAAAATAAATAATTTAATATGATTTAATAATATACATAATTTGGCAATATAAAATAAATTTATATTCTTGTCGAATTAATTAATTTTAATTTTACAGTTCTTTTATTTTGGTCCACCAAATTTTCAGCAATAAACAAATTGGTTTAGTTCTCCGATCGAAAATAAATTCAAGAAACTATAACAAAATCAAATAATAATTAAATAAATTGAAAAATATCATTTGATAAACATAACCTACAAAATTGTATCTTTGAATATTTATAAATAAAACTTTAATTTAACACTTCATCACAAGTTATTTAATTTATTTTTTTATTTATATTTATAGCTTAAGGTTTTTTCAATAGGGACATAACAATTTTGTATTTACGCACTCTTGTAGACGAACGCACTCTTAAATTTTTTTTATGATCTGTTAATATCAAAACATTAGTCAAATTTTACATTTTTAGCATGGTTTACGAACTAGCAACGTTTGGAAATTATTAAAAAATACTACCAAAATTCTCAGTCAGTGGTCGCAACTTTAAGAGCGCCTACTCCAATATTTGGTCGTAATAATCGTCCCACCAGACAGGCTGTGCGTGCTATAGTGGATAAAATCGAGTCAACATATTCACTATTGAATGTTCCTGTGCCAGTGAGACAACGCACCGGTCGGAGTACCGAAATTTTCACAATCGTAAGAGCTTCGGTTCAAAATGAGTCAAATCAGTCGATTCCACGCCGTTCACCGGAATTGTGGAGAATTTTACGTAAAGATTGTGGCCTACACCCTTACAGGATCAAATTAACTCAAGAAATGAAGCCTCTTGATCATTTGAAGCGCCGAAACTTCTCCGATCGGGTTCAGCAAAAGTTTGAAGAAAATAATGAATTTCATCGAAAAATCATCTTTAGCGATGAAGCTCATTTCTGGCTAAAAGACTTTGTTAACAAGCAAAATGTGTATTTTTGGTCAGCAACAAAACCACATGTGCGTCTCGGAGACTATACTTCATCCAAAAAACCGTGACCGTGACCGTGTGGTGTGGATTTCGTGCTGGGGGTGTGATTGGACCCTATTTTTCCTTCGATTTCGTCGATCACTGCAAACGTGCTCACAGTGGTCATATGGCTGAGATCGAATTCCATTCTTAAATGTAACATGTGTATTATATATGAAATAAATTTCAGCTCGATATCTCAATTATTCTGTGTTTTATTTAAATACAAAATTGTAATGTTCTTATTGAAAAACCCTGTATAACAATTCTTTATTTCCGCTATATTGATTTGCCGCGTGTCCACAATTATAAAACTTGTAATTTCTCGTTTTATAATTTTGCTGAGTATCCTCAATTATATAATTAGGGATTCTCTGATTTACAGCACGTTCAAAATATAAATCTTGAATTTTCTTGATTTATAAAGTAATTCAACGTATAGATTGTATATTTTCTCGCTATTTAATTTTGCTTCATTACTCGACTCCTTCAAGTTCAGATGTGCTCAAATCTTTAGTTGCTTATTTTAAACTCTACTTATAACTTACCTTAGATAAATAATAATAAATCAGCCTCCATATATGAACACAAATAATTCTGAAGCTACTAAAACTGTTTTAAGAGGTTTAACAAATGCTAAACAAATTTTAATTTTGATTTTAAATATTAATTGCACATATTTTATTAAATATTAATTTCAATGAAAACAATTTTCATTTTAAATTGCACTGTGCGACAGCCAAAATCCGCTGGGGTTCTGACTGCCGGGAAAAGTTATATCGGTAAAAAAAAAGTTATACGTGTCCCGGCGTTTCGCTGGGTCACGTCTAGGAATCGAGATATATCGATTGGAAGTTAGCAAGTATCATATAGGAGAAATTGTCACGTTTGGGGTTCTTTTTTGACATAACTCGAGAACGACTAGTCCGATTTTGCAACAAAATTAGAAATTAAGAATTACAATTCCTTTAATATACTGATATACTGAAAAAGTAACGAAAAAATAAACAAATTAAAATTAAATAAATAAGAAATACAACAAAAAAATAAAATAAATAAATAAATGAAATAAAAATAATAAAGTAAAATAAAAAATAATAAAAATAATAAAATAAAAATATAATAAAAATATAATAAAATATAAAAAATAAAATAAAAAAAATTTAATAAATAAATAAAATAAATAATAAATAAATAATAAATAAATAATGTGTAAATAATAAAAAAATAATAAATAAATAATAAATAAACAATAAAAAATAATAATAAATAATAAATAATAATAACAAACAATGAATAATAAATAATAATAATAAAAAATAATAATAGTAATAAATAATAATAAATAATAATAATAAATAATAATGATAATAAATAATAATAATAATAAACAATAATAATAATAATAATAATAATAATAAATAATAATAATAATAATAATAATAATAATAATAATAATAATAATAATAATAATAATAATAATAATAATAATAATAATAATAATAATAATAATAATAATAATAATAATAATAATAATAATAATAATAATAATAATAATAATAATAATAATAATAATAATAATAATAATAATAATAATAATAATAATAATAATAATAATAATAATAATAATAATAATAATAATAATATTAATAATAATAATAATAATAATAATAATAATAATAATAATAATAATAATAATAATAATAATAATAATAATAATAATAATAATAATAATAATAATAATAATAATAATAATAATAATAATAATAATAATAATAATAATAATAATAATAATAATAATAATAATAATAATAATAATAATAATAATAATAATAATAATAATAATAATAATAATAATAATAATAATAATAATAATAATAATAATAATAATAATAATAATAATAATAATAATATAATAATAATAATAATAATAATAATAATAATAATAATAATAATAATAATAATAATAATAATAATAATAATAATAATAATAATAATAATAATAATAATAATAATAATAATAATAATAATAATAATAATAATAATAATAATAATAATAATAATAATAATAATAATAATAATAATAATAATAATAATAATAATAATAATAATAATAATAATAATAATAATAATAATAATAATAATAATAATAATAATAATAATAATAATAATAATAATAATAATAATAATAATAATAATAATAATAATAATAATAATAATAATAATAATAATAATAATAATAATAATAATAATAATAATAATAATAATAATAATAATAATAATAATAATAATAATAATAATAATAATAATAATAATAATAATAATAATAATAATAATAATAATAATAAATAATAATAATAATAATAATAATAATAATAATAATATAATAAATAATAATAATAATAATAAATAATAATAATAATAATAATAATAATAATAATAATAATAATAATAATAATAATAATAATAATAATAATAATAATAATAATAATAATAATAATAATAATAATAATAATAATAATAATAATAATAATAATAATAATAATAATAATAATAATAATAATAATAAAAATAATAATAATAATAATAATAATAATAATAATAATAATAATAATAATAATAAAATAATAATAATAATAATAATAATAATAATAATAATAATAATAATAATAATAATAATAATAATAATAATAATAATAATAATAATAATAATAATAATAATAATAATAATAATAATAATAATAATAATAATAATAATAATAATAATAATAATAATAATAATAATAATAATAATAATAATAATAATAATTAATAATAATAATAATAATAATAATAATAATAATAATAATAATAATAATAATAATAATAATAATAATAATAATAATAATAATAATAATAATAATAATAATAATAATAATAATAATAATAATATAATAATAATAATAATAATAATAATAATAATAATAATAATAATAATAATAATAATAATAATAATAATAATAATAATAATAATAAATAATAAATAATAATAATAATAATAATAATAATAATAATAATAATAATAATAATAATAATAATAATAATAATAATAATAATAATAATAATAATAATAATAATAATAATAATAATAATAATAATAATAATAATAATAATAATAATAATAATAATAATAATAATAATAATAATAATAATAATAATAATAATAATAATAATAATAATAATAATAATAATAATAATAATAATAATAATAATAATAATAATAATAATAATAATAATAATAATAATAATAATAATAATAATAATAATAATAATAATAATAATAATAATAATAATAATAATAATAATAATAATAATAATAATAATAATAATAATAATAATAATAATAATAATAATAATAATAATAATAATAATAATAATAATAATAATAATAATAATAATAATAATAATAATAATAATAATAATAATAATAATAATAATAATAATAATAATAATAATAATAATAATAATAATAATAATAATAATAATAATAATAATAATAATAATAATAATAATAATAATAATAATAATAATAATAATAATAATAATAATAATAATAATAATAATAATAATAATAATAATAATAATAATAATAATAATAATAATAATAATAATAATAATAATAATAATAATAATAATAATAATAATAATAATAATAATAATAATAATAATAATAATAATAATAATAATAATAATAATAATAATAATAATAATAATAATAATAATAATAATAATAATAATAATAATAATAATAATAATAATAATAATAATAATAATAATAATAATAATAATAATAATAATAATAATAATAAAATAATAATAATAATAATAATAATAATAATAATAATAATAATAATAATAATAATAATAATAATAATAATAATAATAATAATAATAATTAATAATAATAATAATAATAATAATAATAATAATAATAATAATAATAATAATAATAATAATAATAATAATAATAATAATAATAATAATAATATAATATAATAATAATAATAATAATAATAATAATAATAATAATAATAATAATAATAATAATAATAATAATAATAATAATAATAATAATAATAATAATAATAATAATAATAATAATAATAATAATAATAATAATAATAATAATAATAATAATAATAATAATAATAATAATAATAATAATAATAATAATAATAATAATAATAATAATAATAATAATAATAATAATAATAATAATAATAATAATAATAATAATAATAATAATAATAATAATAATAATAATAATAATAATAATAATAATAATAATAATAATAATAATAATAATAATAATAATAATAATAATAATAATAATAATAATAATAATAATAATAATAATAATAATAATAATAATAATAATAATAATAATAATAATAATAATAATAATAATAATAATAATAATAATAATAATAATAATAATAATAATAATAATAATAATAATAATAATAATAATAATATAATAATAATAATAATAATAATAATAATAATAATAATAATAATAATAATAATAATAATAATAATAATAATAATAATAATAATAATAATAATAATAATAATAATAATAATAATAATAATAATAATAATAATAATAATAATAATAATAATAATAATAATAATAATAATAATAATAATAATAATAATAATAATAATAATAATAATAATAATAATAATAATAATAATAATAATAATAATAATAATAATAATAATAATAATAATAATAATAATAATAATAATAATAATAATAATAATAATAATAATAATAATAATAATAATAATAATAATAATAATAATAATAATAATAATAATAATAATAATAATAATAATAATAATAATAATAATAATAATAATAATAATAATAATAATAATAATAATAATAATAATAATAATAATAATAATAATAATAATAATAATAATAATAATAATAATAATAATAATAATAATAATAATAATAATAATAATAATAATAATAATAATAATAATAATAATAATAATAATAATAATAATAATAATAATAATAATATAATAATAATAATAATAATAATAATAATAATAATAATAATAATAATAATAATAATAATAATAATAATAATAATAATAATAATAATAATAATAATAATAATAATAATAATAATAATAATAATAATAATAATAATAATAATAATAATAATAATAATAATAATAATTAATAATAATAATAATAATAATAATAATAATAATAATAATAATAATAATAATAATAATAATAATAATAATAATAATAATAATAATAATAATAATAATAATAATAATAATAATAATAATAATAATAATAATATAATAATAATAATAATAATAATAATAATAATAATAATAATAATAATAATAATAATAATAATAATAATAATAATAATAATAATAATAATAATAATAATAATAATAATAATAATAATAATAATAATAATAATAATAATAATAATAATAATAATGAATAATAATAATAATAATAATAATAATAATAATAATAATAATAATAATAATAATAATAATAATAATAATAATAATATAATAATAATAATAATAATAATAATAATAATAATAATAATAATAATAATAATAATAATAATAATAATAATAATAATAATAATAATAATAATATTAATAATAATAATAATAATAATAATAATAATAATAATAATAATAATAATAATAATAATAATAATAATAATAATAATAATAATAATAATAATAATAATAATAATAATAATAATAATAATAATAATAATAATAATAATAATATAATAATAATAATAATAATAATAATAATAATAATAATAATAATAATAATAATAATAATAATAATAATTAATAATAATAATAATAATAATAATAATAATAATAATAATAATAATAATAATAATAATAATAATATAATAATAATAATAATAATAATAATAATAATAATAATAATAATAATAATAATAATAATAATAATAATAATAATAATAATAATAATAATAAATAAAAATAATAATATAATAAAATATGATAAAATATAATAAAAATATAAAATAAAATTATACTAAAAATAATAAAATAAAATAATACAATAAAATAAATATATAAAATATAAAAAAATAAAAAATAAAAAATAAAAATAATAAATAAAAAAGTAAAAAAAAATAAAAATGATACACAAAGACACATAGACAATTAATACACAAAGACACATAGACACAAGTCCAAATACATTTAAAACAATAAATTTTGGAGTTTATTCCAGTAAAAATATTAAAAAAAATGTCTATGAAAAATCAATATTCTTGTCAAAATGAGTTAGTTAATTGTGAATAAAAGCTAAATGCGTTCATCGATTTTCATGATCTATGTCTCGTTTTGTGCACAGATTATGTGACTTTACGTCAAAGTAATAAGACTCGACACTTTTTTTCCGTTTTGAATTTTTCATGATTTTTTAAAATACAATTTTTTATTTTTTAGGCCCTACCATACAGAGCCCTACCATTTGTCGCACAGTGTTATTTATAAACGAGATAGAAAACTCTTTAACTGATTAATTAATATATAGGCAAATAAGCCAATAATTTACTACTTTTTCAGTTGGAGAAAGAAACTCAATTAAATAAAATATTCATATTCTGTTTTTTCATGGTTGCTTTGTTTAAAAAACTTTGTAGAATTATATGAAAAACCATAGCAACTACAATTTGTTATTATTTTTACACTGTAGTTGAAAAAGAACCCATTTTCACAAGAAATTAAGAGTGATGAAAATAGAATTTCTATATGCTATCATAGAAAAATTATTTTTCTACTTCAAGCTACGAAAATGTGATTTTAATATATAGTAAAACCTATGTGAAAGGGAAACTTTTTCTAAGTAGTGATTGAAAATGTTTTCAGTCACTAGGACTGAAAGTAAATAAGTTTCGGCGGTTGCCTACAGGTGGTGGTTATTTAAAGGATTGAATATAAATTTGTATCAGATATATCGTGTAATTTTTTCCTCTGATATAATTAACCGTCAGATATCTCTGAGTTCTTTCCGCCAAAAAAAATAAAAAAAATTTATTAAACTATTAAATTTATTAAAAAATTTATTTATATTTGTTTTTAATTGAAACTTTACCTACAATTTTTTAAATTTATACTTTAAACAATGACTTCCAGTCGGTAAAAAAAATACCTGTAATATCTGTAAAAGATTTTAGAGAAAATATATTAACTATTTTAACTATTCATATTGTCAAATTCATCTACTAAAAACTTACAAAACGACATATCTAAATTTGACAGTGTAAAAAATAAACAAGATTGTATTTATATATAGCATTTTTACCAGTGTAAAATAATGTTATTATAGGGCGATTTTTCTGTTTCGGTGTTTACCGCAATGGCGCTGCAAAAGGGGGATAAGAGAAAAAGTCCCAAAAATTTTATATGGTATTCCTTACAAAACAAAACTTGAGTAATTTTAAAAGTTATCTATGAAATTTCTCATTTTACCACAATTGAACAATTTCAACTTGCTTATGAAGTATTATTGAGTATATATTATTCTTAAGTCGCTGAAAAAAGAAACATAAAAATTGCCAAAATTTCCCATACAAAGTTGTATGAGAAATCTAACCTATTTTCGTATTTGATTTACGGACAGAAGAAAATAAAATATTATATATATTACACTTAATTCATAGTCAATATTAGTTCATAAGCCAATCTAAATTATTTAATTGTAGTAAAATGGAAATTTCACAGATAATTTTTAAAATTATTCAAGTTGTGTTTTGTATGAAATCCCATATAAAATTTTTGGAATTTTTCTCTTATCTCCTTTTTGCAGCGCCATTGCGGTAAACACCGGAACAGAAAAATCGCCCTATTGTGTTCGCCTGTTATTAGTCCATCTGTAGGCGAACACAATAATAACATTATTTTACACTTGTAAAAATGCTATATATAAATACAATCTTGTTTATTTTTTACACAGTCAAATTTAGATATGTCGTTTTGTAAGTTTTTAGTAGATGAATCTGTAAATATTATCATTTATATTTACATGCGTAGAAAAAATAGCGTTTTCTACGCGTGGTAAAAACATTTTTGCGTTCCTGAACTTATTCCACTCGACGCTATCGCGTCTCGTGGACAAACCATTCAGTCACGCAAAAAGAGACGTTTTTCACCACTTGTATAAAAATCTGCTATTTTTCATTTTTAAAATCTGTTTTTTCCAACATATTGGGTTATACAGAAAAAATTACTTTTTACCAGCATACGTGATTTGTTAACCGCGAGTATCCTAAAGTTTAAAAAAATTACTGCCAAAATAAATTTCATAAAATTTAGTCAAATTTGGTGAGAAATCACCACATATTAAATGCTTATTAATTTTTAACTGCAATTATTTCGTTTTTTAACGTTTAAAGAAAGATTTAAGATGATAACACAAACGCGCTATAGATGATAATAATTTAAGATGAGTGAATTTTAGTGTGGTTGTAGTAGTGTCTTTATAAAAACTAGGAGGGCTCGATGTGCTACGCTACGCATATAAATAAAGTTTTTGCGTAGACATTTTGTTGACGTAGAAGCAATGATTTCAAAAAGTGGTAATGAGAAATGCTAGCATATAATTTTTAATTTTTCTTTTTAAATATATGAATGAAAAATAATCAGAACTCTAGCTGATCAGTTCGGATATATGAAAAATTAGGGATCAAATAAGTTTTCAAGTAAGCTTTAAGTAAGCTTTAAGTAAGTCTCTAACTTATTTGATCGCTAATTTTTCATATATCCGAACTGGTCAGCTAGAGTTCTGATTATTTTTCATTCATATATTTAAAAGAAAAATTAAAAATTATATGCTAGCATTTCTCATTACCACTTTTTGAAATCATTGCTTCTACGTCCACAAAATATCTACGCAAAAACATTATTTATAAGCGTAGCGAAGCACGCCGGGCCCTCGTAGTATTAAAAATTCTAACAATCAAATTTACGATCTCAAACTATCATACCAAACACACACATTACAAAATTGTCGCTGAAAAAAAAAGACAACAATCAATAATCAATTTTTTTATCCTTTTTCATTCACAAATAATATATATTAAAAATTCTAACAATCAAATTTACGATCTCAAACTATCATACCAAATACACACATTACAAAATTGTCGCTGAAAAAAAACACAACAATCAATAATCAATTCTTTATCCTCTTTCATTTGTAATGTACAATGTACTAACTTATCGAGGTAATTGTTATTATTTATCGATAAGTTAATTGTACTAGATTTACATATACATATTTGTAATAGTAGGTATATGTTGTTGAGATCAGAATTGATTACCAACCAGTCAAGAGATAAAGTTGTTTTTCTTACTATCCATTTCTAAACTTAACAATGGCGACTAGGATGGATAACGCATAGGTAATATTCTTTTGAATTTTTATTTTTCTAATAAAACTAATAGATAAAAAATTAAAAAGTGCGTGGGTGAAAAAGTTAAATTATTACACAAAAGAAAAAATAATAAATTTTATAATAATTTGGATGAAAGATTGATTATT
>OY856188.1:47971358-48022320 GCA_963693315.1 Diogma glabrata
TTCTGAAAATAAGTTCAAATAGACACAATATTTTTAGTTTTAAAAAATTTATTTTTAATAATAAAATTAGAATTCTATATGAATACAAAAAATATTCATATTGAAGGAATGTTAAAGTTAGTGTTAAATATTATTATTGTTTAAGTTAACATTAAATCAATTTTTATAAATAAATTAATCGTATCAAAATTATAATACAAAATAAATAATAATATTATAATTATTCGTTTAAATAATTTTATTTTTAAAATAAATTCTAAATTATTGATTCTCTTTTATTAGAGTTAATTTAGACGTTTTAAAGATGTTATGTAAATTTTAAAAACATTACTTCAATATAGAAAAATATATTAAACTTAAGTTCAAAATTAAGAAAGTATTTCTGCAATAATTATTTCTTATGCCTAAATATTTAATATAATATGTATTAATTATTATTTCCTTTATTATTATAATAAAGGAAGTTTTAAAAACAATTTCTCCTGTTGCGTTCTCCGCAATGTTGTTAAGTTAATCTTAACCTATTCTTGTTTGATGTTTAATCTGGATAGGATTGATAACTTCCAAAAAATCTGGCAACTTCGTGATGAACAGCAACCCGTGTTTTGAAGCAAATCTTCGAAATTAATGTCAACCTTAATAGAAATGATACTATAGTTAAATTCAAAACAAAGTTACAGACAATTTATTTAACTTACTAGTTTAAATTTATTCGTAGAAATAAATATTTGAATAAAGAACTCCTAATTAGTACTGCTTCCTTGTACCCTGCTTGTCTCATCTATATAATAATAAAATAAAATTGTCGTGATTGGAAATTTTCTTTAAAAAATTGAATATTTTTACCTGAAGATCATAAACTTGAACGACGTTTTCGCCCATAAAGTATTCCTCTACCTCTCAATCGGCTTGAACAATTACTATATTTATTGTAGAGAAAACCAAATGGAAACTCACTATGGTTGCTCGTCAGCTTGTAACAAAACATCTGTAAATATACAAAATTTTGATTTTCACTTTGTTTTAATTAAAAACTGATACGATACGAAAAGTTCAAATGAAGAAAAAAATTGATGATCTGTGGGTTCATTGCGGAATTCTACTTGGACTTAGTTGTCTGGCTCGCTATAGAAAACACATATTTAAAATTTTCGCTTTGTGACATTTAAGGCATTACTGAAATGAGAAATCATGTACATATGTGATCGTAATAAACAGTTTTATCAGTTTTAAAATCTACATATATTTAAAACAAATAATATTGATACTCACCATAAATAGGTTTTAAAAGCACTAAATTATTTGACCCAATTTTGTATTTGACACAATTTTTAAAATAAAAATTCACTATTTACTCACTATTTATTCACTTTTCAATATTTATTTTGCACAGAATTGGACTGTATATATTATTTTTGTTATTTTAAAGGTACGATTCGAACACTTTACTCCTTTAAATTGCAACACGATATGATTCTGACAATGATATTGTTAAGTAAAAAACAAAACAGCATTGATCATATACATATTGTTATATTACATATATTATTTTAGTCTCCACTTATGAAAATTGTTCTCACATCAACTTAACAAAATTGTTTACAATAAATCACTTAATTCTCTACTTGAGTAAAAGAAACAAAAATATCGATAAATTGTTGATTAGAAACCATTATTGATTATATTTTACATTAATCAAGAATAACTAAATACAATGTATGAATTCATATAATTTTGAATGTAGAATTATATGCAAGAGTTCATGAATCATGAACATTTCTATATTCTCCACTTGAGTATGGAACTATCATCAACGTAAGCCTAACCATCATCAAGTAATACTCAATTACTAAGACTAAAATGGGTACCGTTGACTGAAAATAATTCAATGGCCAGCACCGTTAACATAGAATCTTAAAAAGAATGGTCGTCCGTAAAATTAATAATTTATTGATTTATATAATATTATTTATTATACATATTTAATTTGTAGAAAAAGGGCAATCGCCAAAATTAATGCCATTTTGAATTAAGTCCTAAGTTTAACTGTTTATTGTTTATGTGTTTTTAAAAGTTATTTTAAAATTAAATTAACTTCTCAACTACATATACTCGTGTTCTATAATCTACTAACTATCTGCATGTTAAAAACATTTGATACGATAATTCTCAAATTAAGTAAAATCGCTTTTAAATTTTAGAAATTGAGTTAAAAAATTTGACTGTAATTTTCTCAAAATAAAACTGTATTAGAAATACTTCTTCAAGAATTGGTTTTTCTACAAATGATTGTAAATATTTGACTAAAAATGAGAATAAACGTTGCACAAAATCATCGAAATATTGAAATTCTATTTTGAAGCGTATAGTTATTAAATTGATCATAAAACCTATTAAAACAAATGTAAATGATTTTAATCGAGTATTTCATAACTAAGGCAAATTGACTAATTTAATCTTAATTTAGAAAATGTTCTTGTTGATAAAATTAATAAAACTTCTCTCAGGTTAAACCAGTTATTCTATAATCTAGAAAATGAGTTTCGAATTTTCATCAACTAAGAGTTTCTGTATTTGAGATTAGCTTTTACTTAATATTAGAATACGATTTCTCTCAGTGTATAGGTCAACACCCTCAACTGTAACCGGGATATCTCCTGCAAGTTTAATGTTTAAACATGAACCACTTACACTACTATCACAATTAAAAAATAAAAATCATAAAACCAATAATATAATTAAAAAAGTTAAATTCAACTTGCAGGATGTTTCACATAGGGATATGAAAATGAGAAGTACTTTTAATATTCCACCGCGTCAAGAAATTTTATATTTAAACCACAACTTGACAAAAGTGATATAAAATGGATTCAAGAGGAGGTTGTTAAACGATTAAGCAAATATTTATATTTGATAAAAGGGGGGGGGGGGCGGGTACTACCCGAACACCACATCGAAATCAACTAAAAGTTTTCTACAAAGATATTAATAAATTTAAATATTATCCGACAACTCCCGCTGTAGTTCGTAGAACTAAAAAACGCAAACACAAACCGTTAGAATCAAGCTATGCTAAACGTCCTCGGTCGGAAACAACTAATTATTTTTTACGAGATATTCACCCAAAAGCAAATTTAGTTCAATGAATTATGTGAGACACCCTGTAATTTGATTGAGGTAGTGTGATGTGATACATCTTCAGAAAAAAAAAGATTGTTTTTGTTTGCTTGTTTTTTTTTTGTTGAATTATTGTTTAGTATTTATCTCTCTATTTTTTTATTAACTTAAAGCAAACCGTAAGGTTGATAAGATTAAGAGTAAAATTTAAAAAAAAAATGAAATGTTTGTTCTCTTTAAAAAGGGAGAATTGTAATGTACATTGTACTAACTTATCAAGGTAATTGTTATTATTTATCGATAAGTTAATTGTACTAGATTTACATATACATATTTGTAATAGTATAAGTTGTTGAGATCAGAATTGATTATAATAAAGCTCAATTGAATTTGGATAGCCAACCAGTCAAGAGATAAAGTTGTTTTTCTTACCATCCATTTCTAAACTTAACATCATTCACAAACAATATATATTAAAAATTCTAACAATCAAATTTACGATCTCAAACTATCATACCAAACACACATATTACAAAATTGTCGCTGAAAAAAAAGACATCAATCAATAATCAATTTTTTATCCTCTTTCATTCACAAATAATATATATTAAAAATTCTAACAATCAAATTTACGATCTCAAACTATCATACCAAACACACACATTACAAAATTGTCGCTGAAAAAAAAATACAACAATCAATAATCAATTTTTTATCCTCTTTCATTCACAAACAATATATATTAAAAATTCTAACAATCAAATTTACGATCTCAAACTATCATACCAAACACGCACATTAAAAAATTTTCGCTGAAAAAAAACACAACAATCAATAATCAATTTTTTATCCTCTTTCATTCACAAACAATATATATCTAGCAAAATATTCAACATATTAATATATAAGATTAAACAACAAAGAAAAATAACGTCCATACTCTCCTAGATCAATGCATAAACTGAAAAGTAGTGATGAGCGGGTAGTAACTATTCGGTACTTTTTACTCGTTACTCTGACTACCCGAAAGTACCGATTACTCATAAAATAAAGTATTCGTTACTAAAAGTACCTATTAGATACAATACAAATACGATTTGTTTTTTCTTGATACAAAAAGAATGAAAGAAAGAATCGAAAAATAAAGTATTCGTTACTTTTTTTGGTATTTTATTTTATACCAAATACATTTTTGTTTTTTTTTTTTGTGTTTGAGTGTGAAACAAATGCTTTATTTGCACTTGCTATTTTTATAAGCAAGAAGAGCAACGATATATGTTCAAAATAACATTAAAAAGTACATATTTTTATTCGAGATGCAAACAGCTGATATTTGGAAATATCTTTTTCAGCTTTTTTTAATTAATTTAAATTTTAAAATAAATATTTAAGTTTTTTAGATTTCCAAAACCTAATTTAGTTAATAAATTAGATTTTACTTGGATTGGAATATTCATTTATTTATCTGAAAAATTCAATAATTTTTTGTAAAAACTTAAAATATATTTAAAATAAAAATAAAATAGCCTTTCTTTTAGTCAATTTAATTTATTTTAATAATGTATTTTACATACATCGTTGTATCTATTATCAAATCTAATGAGTATTGAGTACTGACAGTAATCATGCAAAAGTAATCATATCATTTTAAATATGTCTGTATTCGGATTTCGGATATGATTACTTTGTAACGAATAAAAAGTAACGAGTATTTGCTTGAAAAGTAACGAGTACTCATGATTACTCAAAGTACCGAATCTGCACATCTCTGCTGAAAAGAAAATATAAAATACTATAAACAAAGAAAAGATTTGGACGATTCCATTTGATCTATTTGGTTTGATTTGAGGGGAGGCAGTTGAATTCAAAAATACATTATAATTCGTTTATTGCTTTTTTATTTATGATCCGAAAAATCCGAAAAATCTCTCAGATCTAGGTTACACCAATATCAGTTAGCAGTAAAAATTTGGAATAAGTGAAAATTCGAATAAAAAAGCCTTAGGCTGTACAAAGTACAAAGTTAGCGTATTAATATATAAGATAATGTACGTAAACTATACGGTTTTTATGTATACTTTTTTTGCGCCTGAAGGGATAATTCTACTCTAACTAGCGAAATATACGTCGAATAGCAAAACTAATTCAAATTCATATTTAATATCAACAGAGTCCACTACATATATAATGTAGAAATTAAAATAATTTATAGTTTTGAAAAAGGAAATTTGAAAAAAATGATAAAACATACGTTATCGCATTGGTCATTTCAAAGAATCATGCCATCATGATTAACAAACTTGTTGGGTATAGAATCTGATCGAATTCTGAAGGTGATTATGGGATTCCTCGTTCACCGAATTACAAATTTAGAGTAAACACTCGTTACAATTCAAAAGGTCTCTTTTTAATTTATTTTTGTTGTTGTTATGTTGAGCTGTTAAATTGCAATATAACCACACTAAGCAATGATCCTATTTACACACCTGGTATTTCTTTTCCAAATGAAAGACTACTGACTAACCTTTGCTTGTATGCAACAAAATCTGTTAGTTTTAAGGTGATGATGTGGTATTAGGATGTAATCACATTTTATAAATAGATAAAGGAAATGCAAAGTTCTTCCAAAGTTCTTCTTACAAACAATTTATTTACAACATTTACTTTAATATTCTATTTAAAACGAAATACGTAAAAAACATTAAATTATTTCACTCTTTTTTAACCATCACATGGAATTGCTGTTTTTACTTGAGCAAATAGTTCACCAGCTTCTAATGGTATTTTTTGATTTGAACAGTCGCTTAATTTTTCAACAATACACTCCTTGAATTTGTCAAATGACCTAAAATAAAATTAAAACGGGTTACATTATTTTTTTCAATATTCTTTGCATTCTTACCCGCAAAAATTTGGATTGAGTTCAAAATAGTCCACTTTGTCTACGGCTAGCCTTTCTTTTGTAAATGAATTGTTGCAATCATCAAAATCTGAATTATAAACCAAGCATTTGTAGCCATCATTTTCGGCAATTTCTATTATTATAAAAATGTTCAATTAATGCTAAAATGTTTTCGAAACGATCGATTAAGCTTACCAATCAAACGTTTACCATCATTAGCACAGAAATAGTTATACGCGTTACGAGTCATATCAACATTGATTACACTGGTTCTAATAAAATGATATTTCATGCATTCAGGATATATGGCATTATTAATTTCAGCTAAGCAACTTGTCGCCTTGCTTCCCAATTCACATACTTGTGTTGTCCATGCCCTAACTGAAGCTTCATTTGAATTCGAATAAACTGTTTCGTTGAAAAGATGTATTATTTCTATGGCTTCTACACTCGATATTGCCTTATAACACTTATGAGAAAGAGTCCGCTATGAAAAAAATTATTTTAAAATATTTGTGTTATTTTTGAATTTATTAAAACCTACATCTTGCTGCAGACATTTTGCCTGTTCTGTTAGGTCTTCTGTTTCTTCAGAAAAACTTAGAACTAAAATTAACCAAAAATTTATATATTTTCACAAATTATTTTCAATTATTGGATTATTTAATTATTGAAAATCTTACCAAAAACTGATAATAAAATCACAATACTTTCAAATTTCATTTTTTATAAGTTGAATTTAATGCTTCTGTTACTAATGTTTTTACAAAAATAATTTGTGTTTACTAAATTTGAAGTTATTTATAGTGAAATTTGTGTCTTTCCATATCAGTCATAGGTTGGAGGTTGCACAATTTAAAAATTCGTTGATATCACAATATTTTATTTATATATAAATAACGCAGTATAACGCCAAATATTCAAAATATAGGTGCGAACTATGCATTTCCAATAGTCCATCATCTAGCATCAGTCATCACTATATTATGGTACTTACAGAAGAGTTGTTGAAAATTTATCAATTTTGTTAATGTATGTTCGATAAATAATTATACTAGTTTTAAAGTCTAATGCAACCTCACGAAACATTCTACCAACAGAGATGAACCGACGTAATGTGGAAATCACAACAAATGATACAGAACAGCATACTTGAAAAAGGTGATGAAACATCCTGTCACATGTTTCTGCGACTGCGAGTTGACGTAACTCTCAATTCAGTAGACGTTGTCTTTCTGGATGCAATCTCTGAATAGTGGAAAAAACCGTGATTTATTAAGTATTTAACACCTTTATTGTTTCGCAACAACACTGCAAAGAAATTTCCAGACACAATGTCCCGTGTTCTACAACGTCGCAATTTTTTTTTGATTAATAACATTTTGATATTTTTGGTTTTTGTTCGGCGCCATTTGTTGCACAGGATTAAAAAAAATAATAAACGGTAAAATGCTGAATCAATGCTAGTGAATCCGGATTTGGAAATTTCTTAGTCACCTCGCCGGTTTCATTTGATGATTATCACATATTTTATACTTCGTGAGGGCCCTATCCTTGATTAGTCCGACAGCTGATGTATCTACTGATATGTTTTTTATTAATTAACACAATTTTATATTCATACAATAATTTATTTAATTGAGATGATTACAATTCAACCGATTTCTTTATACTGAATTATATCTTTTAGAAATATATTTTGTTACATCTATTTAATAATTTATTACTATGTATTGATTTACTATAATTAAATCCTGTTTTTATTTATATAAATATATACATATATATATATATATATATATATAACGTTGGTTTTCTTGGGTTATAGCCTTGTTTTAAAAATTTATAAATAATAACAAATTATTAATATAGATTAATAAATTTTATTATTATAAATGTTTTTAACATGTTTCGACGTCATTTACAAAACGTCATCATCAGAACTGAAATTCAATAAAATAAAATATACAATCTAGAAACATTGAATATAACAACAATAGCTTACCAAAAAAAAAATAAATAGAAGTTAAAAAAAATATTTTTTAAAAAAAGTTTAGTAAAACTAATTATCGAAAAAAAGTTCAACATACAGAAAACGAATCCTTTGTAATAATTGAAATAAAACAAAATAATAATCATAGAATACTAAATATGAATAAATCAAAAAAATATAAAATGTGATGATATACAATTTTGATAGACAGGTTGGTTTTACGTTATCATATGAAAGGTCAGCGAAAAAAGAAGAAATTTAATTAGATTTGATTTATTGTTATTGTAAAATAGTAAATCAGTATTATACTAAGTAACGATGAGAACATTAATTAAAACGTTTCATTAAAATAACTAAAAATTATTATTTTAAGACAATAAATGATCATATGAATTTTTTAAATAATCAGAATCTGTTTGTTTATTAATCGAATTTTTTGATTTTTTTATGTAAATCATTTCTAAGATACTGCGTTTACGGAAGTTTGATTCTTTATGTAGAATTTTTACATTCGACAAGTTTATAGAATGATTATGATTATTAAGGTGACGTGAAAGAGCACTATGTGAAGAAATAACTTGAGCGTTAGGAGTAACATTACAATTTTGATGTCTTGCGTCATGGGAATGTTGGTAAATCCTATTTTTAAGAAGTTGTTTTGTTTGTCCTGTATAATTGACACCACAATCACAAGTTACTTGGTAAATTACGTTAGACTGTAATTCGATCGGATCTCTATCTTTTAATTTTGAAAAAATTATATCACCTAAATTAGAACAAGGTCTACCTACTGTTTTAATATTATAGTTTTGTAATAAATTTTTTATTTTACCGTGCAAATCTTTAATATATGGAACAGATACGAATTTAATGTTATTAACAGGAGTGATTTCATTATTGATAGTTGTAACGTTATCTTGTTGATTAATATTATAATCTTGTTGTGACAATTTAAATTTAGTCTGTCTAATAGTTTTATTAATAAGATGTATTGGATAGTTATTATGGATAGTTATAATTAGTTTTATAATTAGTTTTACTAAACTTTTTTTAAAAAATATTTTTTTTAACTTCTATTTATTTTTTTTTTTTTGGTAAGCTATTGTTGTTATATTCAATGTTTCTAGATTGTATATTTTATTTTATTGAATTTCAGTTCTGATGATGACGTTTTGTAAATGACGTCGAAACATGTTTAAAACATTTATAATAATAAAATTTATTAATCTATATTAATAATTTGTTATTATTTATAAATTTTTAAAACAAGGCTATTACCCAAGAAAATCAACGTTATATACAAGAATCAGCCTAAGAATTTTTTAGATTTCTTTGTTTCGTTTACAAAGACCTCTAAGTTAATATATACGTATATATCATATTCCCCCTTTTAAATAACCCTCCACCAAATATTTGGTAAAATTTAATTGACTAGGGAAAAAGAAACAATCAGACCTCATAACATAAACGGTTTGGCATTTTCTTTTCTCTCTTTGATCTTCTTATTTCAAAGGTTTCACTTTCCGGACTACTGTAAGCTCTTTTTCTTTTAATAGAAACATAATTTTCAATTTTTTCCTGAGTGTTCACGGGCACATTAGGTGCCTCAATGTAATTTGATGGATGATACTTATCATTTAAATTTGACAAGCGTAATGCGTTTACATGAACAAACCTGACACAGTTATTTATATTAATTAAGTAAGTAAATTTACTTAGTCTTTTTATAACTCTACCGGGAATCCATTTCATATAATTTTTAAAATGATTTCTATAAAATATTTTATCTCCTTTATGGAATTCATTAAATTTTTGTTCATTTTTAATTATGTTTCTAGATGGCTTTTCATTTTTTTTTACATTCACAATATGCTCCTCATCCGAAAAGCTTACCTTTTCACAAACTTTTTTGTAAACTAAATTCGAACTATTAATTAGGTCTAACAATATTCTTGGTCTGTACGAAAAAAGTAATTGTGATGGACTTTGAGAATTAACACTGCTAGGAGTGTTTCGATGATGGATTAAAAATTTATCAATACTATTTTGAACACTTAATTTTTTTGATTCCTGGAGGAAATTTTTTATGAAAACATGTTTAACCGTTTGAACGTTGCGCTCAGCAAGTCCGTTTGATGAAGGATGATACGGCGGCGCTTTTGTAATTTTAATTTTATGTAGTTCTGCAAATTTTAAAAACTCAACAGAGTTAAATGGAGGACCATTATCTGATACAATCTCTTTAGGTAATCCAAATACAGAAAATATTTTACATAAGGTAGATATAACATTCGAGGCCTTAGTTTGACTCATTTAGAAGACATCACAATATCGACTGAATGCATCCGTTAAAATAAAAAAATGATTACCATTTAACTGAAAAAAATCTAGGTGAACTCTTTCAAACGGGAATGTAGTTTCTGGCCAAGAAGACACTATTTCTTCTCTTGGAACGTTCCTGGTTTGTTGACATATTAAACACTGGTTTACATAGTCTTCAATATTTTTGTCAATATTGGGCCACCATACATATGCCGTGCTACCATCTTCATACGTACTATCCCAAGGTGGTTTTCATGCAGCAGTTCTAGTACTCGGTTTTGAAGACTAGTAGGTATGACGATGCGATTCAAATAAAATATACATTTATCCTCACAACATAAAAGATTACGTTTCGTATAAAATTTTTTCATTTCATCTGACATTTCTTCAACTTTTCTAGGCCATCCAAACATCACATTTCTATAAATCTCATTAAGATGTATGTCTTTTTCTGTCTCCGACCTAACATTTTCAACACTCATTGGGAGCTCCTCAGTGAAATTGAAATATTTAACTGTATCACTTTCTACACCAGTTTCTGAACTTAAAGGTAATCTAGATAAGGCATCGATGTTAGGCATTTCGGATCCTTTTCTATACACAATGTTGTAATTATACATTGATAATATTACAGACCATCGCTGAAGTCTAGAAGCAGCCACGGCTGGCGTTGATTTTTTGGGATTAAATATTTCTTTCAATGCTTCATGGTCAGATGCTATTGTAAACGTATTGCCGTATAGGTATTTATGAAATTTTTTAATTCCACAAATGATAGCCAGAGCTTCTCTGTGCAGTTGCGAGTAATTACGTTCAGCCGGTGATAAGGAACTTGATGCAAATAGCACCGGCTTTTCTACTCCGTTGATTACGTGTGATAAGATTGCTCCCACGCCGTAGGGACTCGCGTCGGTAGCTAAAATAATTGGTTTATTTGGGTCATACAGTTCCAAGATTTTATGATTTTGAATAAGTGTTTTGGAGTTTTCAAAGCACCGTTGACAATCTTCCGACCAGTTAAAAGATACACCTTTTTGTAATAAATAATACAGTTCTTTAAGCTCTGCAGACAAATTTGGTATAAATCGGCTATAATAATTGAGGAGACCTAAGTACGATTGCAATTCTTTATAAGAACTGAATCTAAAAAATCATGGTGCAAATTATGAAACTTTTTGCAATCCATACAATTTTAGAGCGATCTAGTTTCGAACCAATGAGAAAATTTTAAACTTTAAAAAAGTTTATCATTCTCATCAGGGCTAGCCGACTAGATAAACTCTACCAAAAAATGTCAACGCTAATGTATATAAACCAAAAATTAGGTTACAACTCTAGCGAAGTGTAAAAACAAAAAATTTACATAAACATACATTTAATAAATTCAGGTTTAGTCAATTAATTTCTCTGGTGATCACTGTTTTGTTATACTCTAGACATTCTAGTATTGAATAACAAACTTGTATCGGTGAGAGGAAGATGACTAGTCTTCACTTGTGTCTATTGACACATGATCAACAATTAATTCAGTAAATTATTTGTGATATAACTTCACCCCGATGGAAAATCTCCCATCAAGAATAATATAAGAACTGAATCTAAAAAATCATGGTTTTTTAGATTCAGTTCTTATATTATTCTTGATGGGAGATTTTCCATCGGGGTGAAGTTATATCACAAATAATTTACTGAATTAATTGCAATTCTTTCATGTTTTTTGGAGCAGGTGCTTTTATAATAGCTTCTATTTTTTCTTGGTTTCGCTGAATTCCCTTCCCCGATATGGTATGCCCTAAGTAGTTGACGGATTCTACTAAAAATTTACTTTTTTCTAAATTAATAACGACTTTGTATTTATGTAATCTTTCTAAAACTTGTAATAATTTTGTTTTACATTCTTCATATGTTTCGCCTCCTATAATAATATCATCCAAATAACAGGCCACTTTTGGGAGGTTTCTTAATATTTGATCCATTACATTCTGAAATATTGAAGGCGCACTTTTGACACCAAATGGTAGTTTCGTATACCTAAACAAACCTCTATGAGTACTAATAGTGAGAAATTCTCGAGATCGTTCCGAAACATTTAACTGCTGGTAAGCACCCGATAAGTCAAGTACACAAAAATATTTACAAGTCGCCACATTTGCAAAAATGTCATCCATTCTTGGTAGTGGGTAATGTTCGGTTTTTATGTATTTATTGATTGTTACCTTCCAATCAATACAGATGCGAATTTCACCGTTGGATCTAGGTACACTAACTATTGGACTAGCCCAACTGCTGTATTGAACTGGTTCCAACACCCCCTTATTACATAAACGATCCAATTCGACTTCTACCTTATCGCGAAGTTTGAATGGTACAGTGTACGGTTTATGAAAAATTGGGACACAATTATCATCCAAATTAATTTCCGCCGTAAAATCCTCTATCATTTGCTCGTGATTCTCATTCGGTATCACATTTTTGAATTTTAATTTAATTTCGTCTAACATTACATTTTTTGGATTTATATTATATAAAGTTTTGACTGACCTTACAAAAAAATTATTTTTCCAACCTGGAACTAAGACATTGAGCCAAGATCGACCAAGTAAAGGTTTAATTTCTACATCGGCATTAATTACTATTAATTCTAGTTTAAAAATCTCGTTCTCAAAGTTTACATTCACTATTATTTTTCCTAAGACTGATATCGTTTGACCTGTAACTGTAGAAAATCTTTGATTACAATTATTTAATTGTAAGTGTGAAAACAATTCTTTATACTTAACTAAAGTAATAACAGATGTGCTGGCTCCTGTGTCTATTTCCATTTCTATATCCATATTTTCGACCACAAAAAAACAATATGCTGAACCATTTTCTTGATCAAAACTGTTTATCAAATTGAAATTCCTCTTGGTATTGCATACTACCGATGTATGTCCAGTATTGTTGCATGTAAAACATTTCCATCTTCTAGCAGGACAGCGAGATTCATCATGTTGATATACACCACACCTTGAACAGGCATTGGTGTTTTGACTGATTCGACGTTGAACTGTTGGACTGAAACCTCTTCTTTGATTTGGACTAATTCCTCTACGTTGACTTTGCCATCCATCTCTATTTCGGTTTGGACTTGGACTCAAAAATCTTGAATGATTTGAACTTTTTCTATTCTTATTTATATAACTATTTGCCGGACTTAATTCTCTTGAAAGACTTGGACCTCTTCGATTATCATAACTTTGAAAACGATCTCTTGACAAATTTCTTCCTCTAAAATAATTTTGATTATTCTGTGATAGACGTTCAGCTTGCACCAAAAACTGATATTGTGGATTTATTGCTCTTGATTCCTTCTCCGACATCTCCATATTACGAGCAATGTTACAACACTCTGAAAATGTAACCTCACTTTTTTTTAATAACTCGCGTTGAATTGCTTCATTTTTAAGACCAACTATAAATTTATCTATTAATGCATCGTCTAGAAAATTTCCAAATTCGCAGGTTTGTGCTAGCTCTTTTAATTTGATTATAAAATCGGAAACAGATTCACTCTCTTGTTGGTGAGCTCTTGAAAATTTAAATCTTTCAGCGCGTTTATTTAGTTTTGGCTTGAAATGTGTCTTTAGGATATTTATCAGTTCATCCAATTTCTTTTTGCTAGGAACTTCTGGTATTGTTAATGATTTTAGTATCTTGTAGGTGTCCGTTCCAATTATTGTTATAAAAAGGGCCACTTTTTTTTCTTCAGTAATATTATTTACAATAAAAAACTGATTAAGACGTTCCTCGTATGCTTCAAAGTCATCTCCCGGAATGAACGACTCAATGTTTCCAATCAGCGACATTAAAATTGAATAGTATCAGTTTTATAATAATTTAAAGAGTTCTCACCATGTGTTTTAAACTTTCTTCGACCGGTATCCAATTTCCCCGTTAACTTTGTTTGCAGTAATTTTTTAATTGCACCTCAAAATTGTTTTATTTTTGCATTACTTTGAAATATTAAATTCATATATATTTAATATAATATATTCACTGTATTTTTAAATAAAAATTTATCAAAAAATTCACTATTTTTTTTAAATGAAATTTTAATCAAACATTATCCCATCCTCATCGCCAATTTGATATGTTTTTTATTAATTAACACAATTTTATATTCATACGATAATTTATTTAATTGAGATGATTATAATTCAACCGATTTCTTTATACTGAATTATATCTTTTAGAAATATATTTTGTTACATCTATTTAATAATTTATTACTATGTATTGATTTACTATAATTAAATCCTGTTTTTATTTATATAAATATATACATATATATCATCTACTATTTTCACGATTCGGACGCTTTTTCGTTTGGAAAACGTCAAAACATTACGATTGCCCATGGATCTTGTAAATTTACTACCACGCTTTATTTTTAGTAATGGGGGTGGAAATTTGTTTTTGGAAAACGAGAGTAACATTATCCGACAAAAATTCGTCTGCTATTGTCGAGTCCGATAACCCAAACATGCCAAAATGTCAATTGTCGGACTCAACAATAGGAGACAGCTTTGTGTCAGACAAGGTTACCCTAGTTACAAATTTGCACCCCCATTAATAAAAAAAACTGTGTTAATAAATTTACAAGATCAAAACAAAAATTTATTTAAATAAAAATCAAAAATATGATGTAACTGCTGTATGTAAATGTGATGTAACTGCTTGTATGAGGCAACACAGCAAATAACTGAGAAAATGTTAAAAATTGTTTGATACCACCCATAAATGTTTTTATATTTGTCGAAATAGATTATCCTATTTTAATAGGTTACAAATTGTTACCGAAGCTTTCTAAAGTTCAAACTGCTGGTTTAGTGCATTGTGTTCGCGTCCGATATCATTTATTAAAAATAAAGTCGACCACATTTATTTATTATTGTTTTTTGCGAGGCCGATACGTGTTTTCTTAGACAATATGTACTCTTTTATTTACCAAAATCTGGAGAAGTTACATGTGGGGTAAATAAGCTAATGATTTTTCATCAATTTTATTAGGTCTGCTAGGTACTTAAAAACACAAGACTCAAGGCGACCAGAGTTTTCTTAAATTATAAATAAGTTTCAATAATATCAAAAAGTTCCAGCGAGGTTACATTCCAAAGCCTTTTGATATTAATGACTACAAAAATTAATTAAAATTAAATAAATTAAGTTAAACCTGATTTCACAGATGTTATAATAACTATATGCTAGTATTTCATGTATTCTTTATGATAAATAATATAATAAATGATATAAAAATAATAATTAGAGTAAGAAAATAAAAATATAATACGTTAATTAAATATCTTTAATAATACCAATCCTTATTTGGGATGAAGAACTAAATCCTTTTAGGTTTGTTTAGGTTTCAGAAAATCATTTTTCGCGAAAGTTTTGAGTGAACGCTTACCTACCTCTGCTTTACTCTAACCGAAAAAGAAATTCTCATTAATATTTTTTTTGTTAATGACATCTAGGATCAACCTATCGAGCTTTAACGACCGCTAATGAAAAGCTGCCAACTATTTAAAGCCGTACCAAGGACTTATTTAGTAAGTTTGATCCCAATCAATTGGAAGGTTTAGAGTAATTGAAGTTCCAAATAAGCAGGCTCTTGCCGTCTACGACTTTGTCCAAAATCGCTAATTCTATTAAATTCAGTACAGTTCACAGTTCAAGTACACAGTTTGCAATAGTTGAGACGGATTAAGTTGGTTGAAATTAAAACAAAATCCATACTATCCCACGGGAGCTTGCATTTCTAGTGTAACACTAGCTTGGATCACCCGGTACGTTCGAGCTGCTTTTTTAACCGAGTAAAAAAAATAATTTTGGAATAATTTTGAAATGAATTAACACTACAAAAGTTAAATTAACATAATTTAAACACAAATGTATGTACTTATATGCATCATGCATCTCTAATAAACAAAAGCAGTTGATCGCGTGCTACGCGAATAAAATAAAATAATGTAAAAGAACCTCACTCCATACTAATGATTACCACTGCCATCCTACTCATTCCTAATTTTCAGAGGTGTGTTTGGAGCCCAAATGCGACGCCTGAGGGCTACCTATCACTGAGGGAAATGAAATGCTCTATCCCGAGATGTATAAATATTATATTTGCAGGACCAGAATACAATTATGATGTTTAAAACTAAATCTAATAATTAAGAGAGAACGAAAATTATAATTTTTATTTTCTTCCATTTAATTATATCAGCTTTATTTGTATGTTTTTTCGATAATAATAGTATGTATTATTGTATTGTTTTCTAACCTATAGCCTAATGAACTTAACCTATTGTCTAATGAAAATTTTCCTAAAAAAAAATTATCATTATTCAATTGGTATGATTCCAATTGGTCAAATTGTTTTGATTTCATTAAAATTATTTTCAAACTATAATCACAATTGCTTTGATAAGTTTTGTTCAAAAATCAAATTTTAATTTAAGTTCTCTTATTTCGTTTAGTTGAACTTGGTTGATTGTATGAGAAGGCCGTTTTTTATCATCAGAGTTTTTTTATTAAGAAATTTGATTTACCAATTAAAACAATAAAGATTTATTGTTTCAACCGAAGAAAATGTTTTTATTTTTTATAATACACAATGCTTTGTCAGAGAATAAAGTATTGTAATCGATTCGTGAATAATGAATTTTATTCTCTCGCAAATTAAAATTCTCGCTCGTGCCTCGCTCAAATTTTAAACTTTTGCTTGAGAATAAACTACTTCATTATTCACTCATTGATTAAACTACTATTAATGTTCATCATAGTAGGCGGTTTTTAATTTTTATACAAATTTGTTTGAATTTATTGTAAAAAATGTCTGTTTCCATTAAACTATCGTTGTTGTCATGGTTTGTTATTTTTTATTCTCTAAGCAATTCCTGCAAATGCGGGAGCGGCGTTGAACATTATAAACAACTCGTAGAAAAAATTATTTATGAATCTTTTTAATGCATAATATGCAAAATAATCTCAACAATTACTTGTTTATTTCTGTAGCAGCGTACTGTTATTAGTAAATTTTAAACTATTTTTAGGACCCTAATTATGTGAGTTATTAGTCTTTACAGAATAAAATAAACAGCTGATATTTTTATTATGTTGCGTGAATGTGAGGAGTTGTTATAAGCCTCAACTAAAATCTGTTTCGATATATTAATTTAATAAAACAACTGAATTGATTTTAATTCATCTTTATTGTAATATGCAATTATTATTTTAACTTGTTTTATAATATCTAATATAAATTTTTATGATACGAGTTCTTCCTCGACCGAGAACGAATATATAATTGATTTTTAAATCCTAATATTAATTTTACAAAGATAATTTTTTTATCAACTTCCGTTGATTTGTGTTGCCATTATTGAAACTTGTGATTTTACTAATTTTAAATGTTTTAATAAAACATTTTTTTGATTATATTGAACTCTGAAATAAATTTTTTCGATTGTGTTATATGAACAATTTGATTGCATTTTATAAAAAAACGAAAAATTTAAACTAATGCGCATGTCCCTCTCTCGAATATTGAAAAAGGCGAAAGCTATTACGATTAAATTGAATTGAATTGAATTACGTTTTGAACTTTTATTTATGATTGTTTTTTGGTTTCTTAATGCTCATTAGTATAAAATTTGATGTCTTTTCATTTTAGGTCATTCAATTCATTTTTAAAATTCCAAACAATTAAATAAGTATCCAAATTGAATAAAATTTATTTAATTGTTTGGAATTAATGGTACAAAAAAAATTAAATAAAAGTCGTCGTTTTTGTATTCAGCCATTGCTGTTTTTTTCTCTGGCCTTTGAATGGCCATTTATTGTCCGAAGTTATCATCCAGTAAAATTATGTTAATGGCCAAGTCATGGTTACCAGTACTCGGCCATTGCTGCGTTACTGGTTGCCATTAATGGACCATTACTGCACCAGTTGTACAACCTTGTATGGGTTATGCCTAATTTCAACTACAGCGGCAATAGTCGTTTTATCTCTTTGAGTTCTGTCTAAAGCTCTGTCTTTAGATAACAAAGCATATGTTTAGCATTCATTACAATGTTTTTCATAAGATTAGTTTTGTCAGAATCTATGTCAGCTTTATGGTCTTGGCATAGCTGAAACAGGTTAAGGTGTGAACAGTTTTTCCAACTTTAAGGTAGGAGTAATTAATTATTTATTTTTTTATAAATATCATGATATATATCAGGGAATAAATATCGTGATATATATCAATGATATATATCGGATATATATCATTGATATATATCATGCCAACCTTGCTATCTATAAACAAAAAATAAACCAAATTAAAAAGGTTCGAGTCAAAATGTCACAAAATTTTTCTGAATTTGACTGAAATTGCTCATATTTTCTTTATTGTACATATATAATTTTTAAAATTTTTTTAAAAGTTCATTTAATAATAAAATATTTGATATAACATAAAAAAATCTCTTAGTTTAAAACGCCATTTTTATAATTTTCCTTCAGAACAAAAAATACTGACTCCCGACAGTCATATGGAGAACGAATTTTATCTTTAAAACGAAAAATAACGCATGTCCTAAACTTACACAAGTAGCTAGATATAAAATAATCTTCAGTTCAGTTAAAAAAAAAAAAATAGGCTGCGCCATCTTTTCTTATGTTACACCGTTTTTTTCTTATGTTACACCGTTAAAAGTTATTTCAAAAAATTAACAGTGTACATTTTTAAAAACTTTTTTCTAATTCCTATTCAACGACATATCATTTATGAAAATCGATTGAGTAGTTTTTCTACAATCGCTCGTCAAAATGCACTCACATCACAAAATAACAAAAAATTGAGGAGCACCCTGTGAAGACCCCTGGTCGAAAAAAAAAATTCTAAGAGAACTTTTATTTTTAATTTATGAAAAACTCTATAAACCAAAAATAATCAAAATTAAAAGGGGTCAAGTCAAAAATTCCCAAAAATTTGCTGAACTTGTCTGAAATTGCTCTATACTAAAATCAAAAATTTAAAATATTTCAAAATTCTTAAAAATATTCCAAAAATTCTTACAAAATCAAAAATACAAACTTTTTTCATAATTCCAAAAATATTTCAAAAACTATACCAAATTCAAAAATTTCCATGTCACATTTACGTCATACAAACAGCTAAATTTTTTTTTCCAAAAAATTGTCTAAAAAAATAAAGGAAATCATTTTCTTGACATACTTGACAATATTTTTTTCACAAACTTATAATGCAGTAAAATTCTCAATAATAATAATATCATGATCGTTACATTTCATTTCATTCAAATAAATAATTTTACTATTTTCTAAATAAAGAAATGAAAATCTTTCTTTTGACACACTTGACAAGATTTCTTTGACAAACTTATAATGCCATAATTCTCTATAATAATAATAAAATTTCATGTCATAGAAATTATTAATTTTTTGTTTTCCAAAAAGTTGGGTAAAAAATTAAACCGAAATCTTTCTTTTGACACACTTGACAAAATATCTTTGAAAAACTTATAATGGCATTATTCTCTATAATAATAATAAAATTATGTCATTTTTTTTTTTTTTTTTTTTTTTTTTCCTTTATCTCCATTTAGGAGCATAGGGCGTCTACTAGACTGGACCATCTAACTCTGTTGGGGGCAATCGCTTTTAGTTCACCCCATGTCTTGCCAATTTGTTTTGCTTCAGCTAGCACCGTTTTCTTCCATGTCATGGGTGGTCTTCCAACTCTCCTTTTACCTTGTGGATTCCACTCTAGGGACATCCTTGTTATATCTTCGACTGATTTTCTCAGTGTATGTCCTATCCATCTCCATTTTCTTTGTTTTATCTCGGTCTCAATGTCTAACTGCTCTGTCTGCCGTAGAAGTTCCTGGTTACTGATGGTGTTTGGCCAGAAGCATTTGATCAGTCTTCTCAGGCATTTGTTCACAAACACCTGTAGTTTATTTGTGATCTTTCTTGTTTGTTTCCACGTTTCACACCCATACAGCAGTACTGACTTGACACATGCATTGAACATTCGTAGCTTTGTCTTTCTTGATAGGACGGATGCATTCCAGATCTTGTGAAGCATATTGAACGTATTTCTGGCTTTGTTAATACGCTGACTGATATCTTCTTCAGTCCCGCCTGTTTTTCTACAGTACAACCAAGGTACACAAATTTGTCAACTTCGTCCACTTGTGTATTGTTGATGGTAATTGGTGTTATCGTTTTGGTGTTCAATCTCATAGCCTTTGTTTTTCTGATATTAATGTTGAGACCGACTTCATGTGCAAGGGTTGATAGCTTCTGTATTTTTTGCTGCATGTCCGTATGTGTGTGTGTAAGTAGACAGATGTCATCTGCGTAGTCTAGATCATTGAGCCGTCTTGTTGTATTCCATTGGATTCCATTTGGACTTGCATCATCGAGCTTTCTCATGATACTATCTAGTACTATTAGGAATAGTAGCGGGGATAGTACACAGCCTTGTCTCACTCCTCGGTGGTTGTAGTATTCATCACTTTGCTGTCCTTTGTATTGTATTCTGTTTGCAGCATCCCGGTACATTTCTTTGATTAGATCAACTATTTTCTTCGGGATGCCCATTTCACAAAGTGTCTTCCATATCGCGCTCCTGTTGATTGAGTCGAAGGCGCGTTCGAAGTCCACGAAGAGGAGATACAATGGTGAATTCCATTCATTTGATTGCTCAATGATGATACGGATTGTGTTGATATGATCGGTACAGCTTCTTCCTGGCCTAAAGCCGGCTTGTTCATTTCTTAGTTTCATGTTAATTGATGGAGATATTCTTTCGAGAATGATCATTGCTAGTATTTTCATTATTGTGTTGAGCAGAGATATGCCTCTCCAATTTTTGCATTCTCTTAGATCACCTTTCTTTGGGATTGTTATGGTTAAACCTTCTTTCCATTTGGTTGGTATTTTACCTTCGTTCCATACATCAGCTAATAGTGGTGTTAGAGCTTCTGCTGTTGTGTTTACATCTGCTTTGAGTAGTTCTGCTGATATATTATCTGTACCAGTAGATTTGTTGTTCTTGAGTTTCTGTATGGCATCTCTAACTTCCCGTTCCGTTGGTGGATGGGTGCTGATAGTTTCGTTATAGTTGTCATCCGGAGACTGCAAGTTATTTTCTTGTTGGTGGCAGTTGTCTTCGAAGTATTCTTTCCATCTATTTAGCTGTTGTTCATGAGTTGTGAGGGTTTGACCAGATTCATCCTTTATTGGTGGAGTGTTTGTATATTTGTTGGTGACCTTTCTCACGCATTTGTGTAGTGTGCGCATATTTCTATTAGCTGCTGCTGTTTCCGCAGTCTTGAGAATGCTTTCTGTATATCTTCTGCGATCATTCCTTGCCATCTTTTTAACTTGTTTTGCTGTGCTTTCATATTTGTTGCGGATCTCGGTTGTGTTCTGGTGACACAACTGCAACTTGAGCTGTCGACGCTCTTCAATTTTCTTCCATGTATCATCGCTAATCCATGGCTTCCGTGATTTGTCTTGGTATCCAAGCACATCTGTAGCAGTTTTGACGTAAGCTTCTTTAACTTGTTCCCATTTTTCATCAGTGCTGGTGGTTTCGTTGTTTGGTAGATTGAGCTGGAGCGATTCTTTGAAGATGTTATTTGTATTTTTGTCGCTCAATCTACTGATGTTAAATTTCCTCTGACATGACTTGTTGTTTTGTTTTACAGCGGCTGGTTTAATTTTGAATGTTGCAATTACCAGTTGATGGTCGCTGTGTATATCTGCTCCTCGCTTTGCTCTGACGTCTTGTAGTGAGGATAGAAACTTCTTATTCACCAGTACGTGATCAATTTGATTCTTGGTTCTTCCATTTGGTGATGTCCAAGTGTATTTATGTATGTTCTTGTGTGGGAACTTGCTGCCTCCTATGAATAGTTGATTTGTGACACAACAATCGATGAGCCTATCTCCATTATTGTTACGTGTTGATTCTAGTGCATTCTTGCCCATGACTGATTCCATTCCGGTGTTGTCGGTTCCAATTTTGGCATTGAAATCCCCTTGTATTATTTTGATGTCATTTCGGTGTGCACTAGCCAGTGTTGCTTGGAGCTGTTCGTAGAATTCATCTTTTGTCGCATCATCAGCTTCTTCGGTGGGTGCATAGCACTGTATGATCGTTGTGTTTCTAATTTTCGATTGGAATCTTGCTGTTATTATTCTGCTACTGATTGGTTTCCATTCGAGAAGTGCTTTCTTTGCGTTAGGTGTTGTTAATATTGCTACGCCTTGTTCATGTGTGTTGGATTTACCAGAGAACATCATATAGTTTCCTTCACTTGTTGTTAACTCTCCGCTGTTTTTCCATCTTACTTCACTGAGTCCTAGTATCTCGATGTTATATTCTTTCATTACTTTCTCAACTTGTGCTAACCGCGATGTTTCTATCAGAGTTCTGACATTCCAGTTTCCTACTCGTGTCCGGGTACGATAGCTAAGGGTCGATATTTTATTATTCCGGTTTGTTTTGCTTTGTTTATTTCTAGTATGCGTTTCTTTAATCATTTGAATTTCGGATTCACCTTTCGGATTAACGGGTGATTGGGCCATCGAATCCTAGCCAGTTTCCAGGGCTGCTGGATAAGGTATACTGGCATACCGTGGGCGAGATATTCCTGCTTCAATGTGATTCAATCATATTTCCATATTTTTTCTGGTGAAGTTCCCAAGCGGTCACCCGTTTAAGTTCGCACCCTTCCCAGTGTTGCTTAACTTCCTTGTAAGTGATGTTGTTGACTTATCCACTTCTCCATCTCGCCCACATAAAATTATGTCATACAAATAATTAATTTTATTTTTTCCAAAAAATTGGGTTAAAAAAATAATCAAAATCTTTCTTTCGACACACTTGACACATTTTTTTGATAAACTTAAATTGCCATAATTCTAAATAATAATAATAAAATTTCATGTCATACAAATAATTAATTTTATTTTTTTCCAAAAAATCGGGTAAAATAATAAATAAAAATTTTTTTTTTGACACACTTGACAACATTTTTTTGACAAACTTATAATGCAATAATCTAGTTTTTGATCTCACATACCAATCCCGACCATCAAAAATTTCTTCAAATTCACTGTTTCTATTCGTAATCATTTAAAATAAACGCTTTGTAAGCAAAAAATATGCAAATTTCCATGTTTTGACACACTTGACGATTTTTTTGACACACTTTCGGTACAGTTATCGAACACATCGTCCTTTATTTATTTTTAGAAAAATAAATTTTTGAAATCTGTCCGCGGTTTTCTAGATTTCGTAGGTTGTGACGGCCGGCAGGCAGACAGACACACATTTTTTTGCTTTTTTAGAATCAGTAGGTCCTAAAACGTCGAGAAATGCCTAAAAGTGGGGGTAAGAATTTCACTTTTGCTCATGAATGCAATACTAAGGTTTTTTCAAAACCGAAATAACTTGCAAAACAGGAAAGGAGTTAACCTATGCTTTTTGAAATTCAGAGAAATGAATTGTCACAAACAGTGGAGAATGACCAAAACCCTGAAAGAGGGGACAATACATATCGATAATGACTTGCATAATGGCTTGCATAATACAATGACTTGCATAATATAGATAATGAGTTAATCTTTGCTTTTTGAAATCCAAGAAAGCAGTTATCACAAATCTTGACGTATTGCATATGAATTGAAAATGGAAAAAGAGGAGCATGACATTCACCTTGGTGAAGTTTGAACTTAATCCAATAATCGGTTTGAGAATGCCGGCATCTTTAGTGGAGTAGTCATCTTATTTCGACTAATTATGATTACACGTATAACCAGAACTTTCTTTCAGCATTTTTTATCAACTTTTTGGAAATTCGAACGTTCAGGTGTTTTAGGAGTCGCCAATGACTGCAGTTACTGACCGTCGCTCTGTAGCATATACACATGTTTTACTATTATTGATATACAAAAATATTCATAAATTATGTGTTTGATTCGTGTAAATGAACAGAAACTGCGATCAAATCTGTTGACTTTACAATCGATATAGAGTGAAGAGTTAAAGAGTTTACTAGCTTCTTTACACAATATAGAGTTTTGAACAAACTCAGTCAAATAGCTTCTCACACGTCGCATAAATCTTGTGGACGAAAAAAATATAAGGAGCATGCCGTAGCAATATGACATTCATTTACGAAATCCCAACATTTAAAAATTTACGGAGCTACTGACTTTTGAAAAACATTTTTGGATTTATTGATCGCATCTTTTCATTTTCAGTAGCTTATAAAATCAGTTACCAAATCTAGTATTTGTACTTAAGAGATAAAGGAAAGTAGGTATATCAAATTACAACACAATATAGGTTTAGCATAAAACTCTCGAAAATTGCCCTTGTCACCTTAGTGTGTAAGCAACATTTGTCTAAAAACGCTATTTATGCTTTTTATTAAAAAAAACAATTTATTTTTAAACTACTACCATGAACAAATCAAAAACTACGATAAAAATATATGTTCGTGAGTAAGCCTTAAAAAGCTTTATTTTAACATTTTTTCTTTTTTTTCTTTTTTTTAAGCTTTTCAGCCTTCACATGGAATAGCTTCGCGAGCAATTGTAAATATTTCACCTGCCATCACAGCTAGTTTTGGATTCGGACAATCACTAGAATTTTCAATAATGCAATCCTTCATTTTGTCAAATGCGCTGAAATAATATAAACCATACATACACACTTTCAGCCACCTAAGGTTGTTTTCTACTCTTACCCACAGAAGTTTGGATTCATTTGAAACTCCGGTAATTCCATATTAGTTATTTTCTCACTCCTACTTATTTTATCACATTCATTAAAACTTTCACGATCGTAGATGCAACTATACCCATTGTTCTCTGCAATTTCTACAATACAAGGACACAAAGTTAAAAAATAAAAAATTAATTTTAATATCAAAATCACTGTCAAACATACCAATTAAATGTTTACCGTTATCGGAACAGAAATAATTTATAACTTTTCGGTACAATTCAATATGTATCAAACTATCTTTAACAAAAGGTAATTTAATACATTCAGGATATGTTGCATTAACTGATTCATCAAAACACGGAAGCACTTCATTTTGTCCTAATTCACAAACTTGTTGTACTATCGATTTCACCGATTCTTCGTTCGAATTTGAACGAAATGTGTGATAGAAAGCTTCTCTTAACTCGTTACCTTTTTTTCTATCTATTTTCTCAAAACATGCCTCGTAATTTATCTCCTAAAATTATGGAAAATTACATAACTAAAACATTTTTGGAAAGTAAGTTGTTTTTCGTTGATTTCGAACTGCATATATTAATAAAGCTTCATTCGTACCAAATTCTGTTCCCAACATTTGTCTCTCAAATCCTTCGTTTCATCGCAAAGAGCTAAAGCTAAAATTAAAAATAAATTTATTTCTTTGATATATACATATAATATTTAATTTAACATAGAATAAATACCAATTAGTGAAAAACTAAAAATTAAAATGTAAATTAAAGATTTCATCTTAAACGTAGAATCCTTTTAATGCTTAAAGTGATAAACTTCTGTAGTCAAACTGTTCAGTTCAATTGATTAAAAATGAAATTTTTAATAGTTAAGTTATAATATATTTATTACTTTAATTTACTTTTTCCTTATCCAAGCAAAGGTTAAACTTCAAGGAAATTATTAGAAATATATTGATGTATATTGAAAACAGTCAACATAATAATTAATTAAATCAAATCAAATGGGAAACTTGTTAGGTGATTCCGTAACAAAAATATAATGCACGCATAAGCAAAACAAAAAGTTTATTTAATTATTATTTAATTAGAAATAGCATATTATTTGACTTCCTAGTTTCTACGGTCGGTCGCCAAACTATGCTAGACTCAACACAAAAAGTAGCACTTTAGCTCCGAATTAACTACACACTTTTCGGCAAAAGTTTAATTTTTTTATAAATATCGAATTAATACAGCAAAATTTTTATAAATGTGATTTAATATCGTCATAGTTAATTTCAAAAAAGGAAACAAAAAACATTATATATTATATATACAAGGCAGTGTTTCGATTGAGCAACTCAAAGCTGTGCTAGATAATAACGAAGGCTGAGTCGAGTTATCTTCAGATTTGACATAAAGTGTGATTTTATCGTTCGTTGTGTATTATATAACTTTGCTTTGCCAAGTTAACAGGGGTCTGACTTGGTCGACAAACTTTTACCTAGAAGCTCGTAGGAACAAATATGATTTATAAAGAAAACCTATGCATTAATTATTTTTTTTCCAATCGGACTTTATGTTTGAGTATATTTTACAACAAATATGTGAGTCATTTGTGTATTGCATCTAGTTGTCATGGTAACAGTTCCAAAAACTATCATTTTTGTCTTAGGACAAACTAGTTATTTAAGTATTAAGGGCGGTAAGAGTGTTTTATTGAGGATATATGTTTTGAGATCAACACAAAGTCGAGATCTCTAATATATCCGAAATCAGTAATACGCATAATGCCCAAAGTGCTTATTATACTTTTCGCACGATCAATAAACATTCAGTTAAAATTATTCAAATAATAAAATTCTTATGTTTTAATGTTTTAAAGAAAATTTCTTAAAATTTCACTTCAAAATCATAGTAAACTCTGCGTTACATCAAAATTCTATAGTTTTTTTTTGTTGCGAAACTAACTTTCATCGAATATTTTGCAAAACAAATTGCTTTTAAAACTCTTTAACGCAATATTTTTAAAAGAATATTATTTAAAGTTGAAGCTAGTAACATGCTCTACATAATTTTTAAATGAAAATCGTTTTTGTTCACACCCACCCTGTGGTATCCCTTACCGGTAAGTAATTACTTACCGACCTGTGATTTGTAAACGAAATTTACTATGTTTATTTACGAATCAGTAAACATCCAAAATCACTTGATCGTGCAAAAAAAATTTGAAGTTGAATATGAAATTATTATTAATTCAGTAAATTAGTTGTGATATAACATCACTCCGATGGAAAATCTTCCATCATGAATATAAGAACTGAATCTAAAAAATCATGATGCAAATTACGAAATATTTTGCAATCCATACAATTTTCGACCGATCTAGTTTTAAACCAATAAGAAAATTTTAAATTATCCAATAAGAAAATTTCAAATCTTAAATTTATTATTATTTGACAAAATATTGAAATGGTTGCTTGGATTTAGTTTGAGAATTTAAGATATAAATTAAATATTATTTAAAGATTCATTAAAGTACTAATTGTAGTTGTTTAATAATTTATTAAAGCATTAATAATAATGGTTTAATGATTCATTAAAGTATTAATCATTAATCTATTGATTGTTGTTGTTTTTGATTCTTTGAACCACTCATCAAAATTTTTGTATGAAGTTTCGTTCGCCAATTCCGATTTACGATTCGTACGCCAATTCCGGGTACGATTGTAGAAATAGCTTCATTGGCTACTTTTTCTATATCTGACGATACAAAATCATCATCACAATTGGCAGTATGAAAACTAAAAGAAACTAAGGCTACTTACTCCTTATAAGATCAAATTGGTTTTCTCAAAATGTACTAGATACAAATGCAGTTTGTTTAATTGTTTCTTTAAGGTTCCGTACTTTAAAAAAGTAAAAACGGTACCCTATTGGCTATTGGTGAGACTTCGGTGTCCGTTCGAATTTCTACATAACCAATTTACTCACAAACTATAAGTGCTATCAAGTTGAAATTTTCTACAGTTTTTAAACGTGTTTTTGCCCACGCCTATTGATAACAAAAAATATTAAAATTTTTGTTTTCATCTATATTTTATGAACATAGATAAGGAGATAGTAAAACAAAAGTTTTTTGTAAGAAATCGAGTTTGGTTTGGAAAAATCGAAATAGATCGAAATATTTAAAAAAAAAAATTCAATGATTTTTCGACTGCTTAGTTTTTTTGATCTTGCCAAAAACGAGTGTTGTTTTTCCTGTCCCCACCCCTTAACTTCGAACATTACCCAAGAAAAAATTTGAAAAAATTCATGGATATGCGGGCAATGTTGTAAAGATTGAACGAAAACTATTGCGGTCGGCTCATCATTTCAAATTTGATTCTGAGGGGGTTGAGAGTGGAAATTTTGAAAAAAAATTATTTTTGACTTTATTGAGGGGGTTTCATATGGAAGGTGATTTTTTTTAGTCCGAAACCATTTTTTTGTAATTTTCAAAAACGCAGTTTTTGAGGTATGTTAAAAAATGTGGAAAAAATTCCGGTCCCCCCCTCCTCTAACTTCGAACAGTAAAAAAGCATTATAAGTTTGTCAAAAAAATGTTGTCAAGTGTGGCAAAAAATAATTTCATTTATTTTTTTAGCTAATTTTTTGGAAAAAAATGTAACTGTTCTTATGACGAAAATGTAATTTAAAATGAAATTGGGACATGGAAATTTTTGAATTTGTTATAGTTTTGGAAATATTTTTGGAATTTTGAAAAAGTTTGTATTTTTGATTTTGTAATAATTTTTGCATTATTTTTAGAATTTCGGAAAAAGTTTTAATTTTTGATTTTGTAAGAATTTTTGGAATATTTTTGGAATTTTGAAAAAGTTTGATTTTATTTAATTTAACAATATTTTTGGAATTTTGATTATAATTTTCCAGCAACGTATTGATATTTCGTGTTAGTTTTGTAATAAGTTTTTAAACAGATATAAAAAATACTTGTACTTTAACAAAGAGTTATGTTTGATATACATCGCTGCCCAAAACTAAAAACCATGTCCTCGTGAAGTTGTTTGCCGAAAACTATATCAAAATCCTTTACCCAGACCGAAGTCTTGATATCTCAGAGCTGTGAGATTTCAGCCCCTCCATATTTTATTATTGTTATGGCGCATTATTAATTTAAGAGAATTTTCAAAATTTAATCGAAATTTTAATATTCGTTTGTAAATTTTGACATCCAACTATACAAAATTAGTTATGCCAAAATATAATAGTTGCATCTTATAAACATAATAGTTATTTATTTATCTAGAACGAAAAGTGAAACTTTAAAGTACGAGCTAATTGCTGAAATTACTAGTGAGTACAAAGGTACTCAGGTAAAAACACTTTTCGTTTGAGGTGAATACAAAATTTTATTTCATACTGGAAATTTATTAAAATAAAAAGAAATGAGTTTAAAATTTTGCTCAAATTATTCGTAATAATAAAGTAAACGGTAACCAACCTAATTAGTATTTAGTAAACAAACAAAATAGCATAAGCAACCAAAAAGACCCGTCAATTGTTTTTGAATAATTTGTTATTTTTGATAAATTTGTTTTCAATTATTTGTGTTAAAATGGATGCAAATGAGATTCGCCGTGAAGAAGAGTTTGCTATCAAATAAATCACGGAATCAATACGAAAAGGAATACGAGTTGTTTTGTGAGTGGAGAAAGGAATAACGCATTCTGATTGTAAATGAAGATGTCCTTTTAGCTTATTTTTCTAAAAAGGTAAGTACCTAATTTTGAAAAGTAGAAAAATAACATTTAACATTAACAAAAAATTATAATAATTGTAGTCAAAAAAGTTGAAATCTTCCTCATTGTGGTCAAAATTTTCTATGCTGAAATCAACACTACGTGCTAAGGATGATATAGACATTGTCTATTATTGTAAATTAAAGGCGTTTTTAAAACGAGCAATGGAAAATGTTTTCTAAAAGTTTGAATTATTGTTATGGTAACAACTGACGTATAATTTTAGAAAGTCCTAGTACTTTAAAAAAATTTTAAAGTACTATGACTTTAAAGTTCAACTTTTTGTACTATAAATAATCCGAAAAATGTCGTTTTAGATATCAGTATGAAATAAAATATATTATTGTATTTGTATAATTATTTATATTTTTTGTTTACAAAAAATCATCTAAAACTTCGTATTAAAGTATGAGATTGTAACTTGTATGTAAGTAATCCGTAGTTATAAAAATCGCATACATTTTGCTTTCTGTAACACTACGTACGTGTTTGTAATCATACATAATTCTTACCAAATTGATATCCGTAAACGTTCAGTAAAAGCCAAAATTATTCCCCAAAATGTATACGTAACACTTACTGAACGTTTACGGTACAGTTACCACTGTAACTTTACGATTACCGAGTAAATATACTGTAATAAATTTGTAAACAAAATTTGTTACTTGGGATTCATACTTACACCAAACCGAAACCTAATTTTTTTTAAAAAAAATTTATTTTAAACATTTAGTACGGCTCACAACAGTTCTGTATCCCAACATCCGGTTTTTTACTTCCGGTAAAAGTTTTTTTAAACTTTTTCTGTTTGTTTTTGCACAGTACAGCCTACAATAATGAAGTGATTATGATGAAACTTATGAAAAAGGTTTCAATTAGCTTGAGAAGATAATTATCATCTTTTGGAGCACATTGATCAAAGTGAGGGGTCTACAATACAACTGCTGACTTTCCACACTTTCTTTTTAAAGTTCGTTGGGAGCGCAAACACCTGTTTATTGTGTCACCATTTTTTCAATGTTTGTTGGGAGCATACCACATTCGTTCATGAATGAATTTTTATGATACATTGGAAAAGATGCAAATATGTATGGCAAGGAGCTGATTTTTGGTTTGTGAGCGATATTAAACAAAGTGGTGTGGGGTCCCGGAGCACCAGTTTTTTTAAAATTTCAATAGCATCATTACCTGATAATCGAATTAGATGAAACTTGGTACATAATCATTTAGTACGGTTCTCAACAGTTATGCATCCCAACTTCCGGTTTGTCACTTCCGGTTAAATGGTTTTTTACTTTTTCTCGTACAGCATAGTTTATGTTTGTTGGGATACTACTGTTTTCTTTAATATCTTTATAAGTAAAACTACGCGAAATCTGTAATATTGGTTAGCCTTTAATTGAAGTATTTGATGGATATTAGCTCACTATATATCCAGAACACTATATTTCCATAGCTGTGGTGAAGTCAGCATATGCATCAGCGTCGCAATATTTTTTTTTTGTTTCCAGTAAACGTTTCTTTAATCGTTTGAATTTCGGATTAACGGGTGGAATCCTAGTCAGTTTCCAGAGCTGATGGATAAGGTATGCTGGAAAACCTTGGGCGGTTTCTTATATTCTTGTTTAAACGTAATTCAATCATATTCCATATTTTTCTGATGCAACTCCCACGCGGTCACCCGTTTAAGTAGTAACTTTCTTCAGTGTTGCTTAACCTCATTGTTAGTGATGTTGTTGTCTTCACCATAACTCCATCTCACCCTCCAATTTTTTTCATGGAAAAGAAATTAAACCCAGGAAAAATTTTGAATAACAGCTTTAAAGAGCCCCAATAAATCGAAATCATGTTTGATGTTCAACGGATTGCGCAAAATTTTACAAATGCATTACACATCGAAAGCAATTTCGAAAGCGAAAATAGCTTTTGTATATCCATTTATCACTTGAACGGTTCCTAAATCTGACTCGTGTGATATTTCTGACAGACTATGCGAAGTTTTACATACGCTCGCAGATGGTTCCAAATCAATACAAATTTTCTATTTGAACTGTAAAAGAAAAACAATCGAAACCAGAATATTGTTAGCATATGACTAATTCATATAGCTCCGACCAATCGGTTTTTTTCGTACAACAGATTGCGATGAGTTTAGCATTGGTTCTTACAGTTTCGATTCATTTTATTTTAGTATTCTAATTTGCGCATACTTATAAATAAATATGGATAAGTTACGAATAAAAACCTTTTGAATACAAGACTGATAGTGAAATATAACAATCGGTATGCTGGCATTTCGGTATTCGGTATACCGATATTGAATACCTTATTGTAGGGATACCAAAGAACAAAACAATTCATGTAAGGATAATAAAAGAGCGTTTTACTTTGAAAAACTTTTTATTTAAAGAAACAATTTATTTTCAAACTGTTTTTCAGCAAATCAAAAACCACAATACCAATATGTGTTTGTGAGTATCAACCTTCACATGGAATAGCTTCTCGAGCAATTGGAAATATTTCACCTGCCATCACAGCTAATTTTGGATTCGGACAATCACTACATTTTTCAATAATGCAATCCTTCATTTTGTCAAATGCGCTGAAATAAGATAAACCATATATATATATATACACTTTCAGCCACTTCAGGTTGTTTTCTTCCCTTACCCACAGAAGTCTGGATTCATTTGAAACTCTGGTAATTCCATATTAGTTATTTCCCAACTTCCCAACATTTTATAACATTCATCATAACGTTCAATATCGTAGATGCAACTATACCCATTGTTCTCTGCAATTTCTACAATACAAGAACACAACGTTAAAAAATAAAAAATTAATTTTAATATCAAAATCACTGTCAAACATACCAATTAAATGTTTTCCGTTATCGGAACAGAAGTAATTTATAACTTTTTGTATCAAAACAATGTGTATCAAACTATCTTTAACAAAAGGTAATTTAATACATTCAGGATATGTTGCATTAACTGAATCATCAAAACATGGAAACACTTCATTTTGTCCAAATTCACAAACTTGTTGTACTATCGGTTTCATCGATTCTTCGCTCAGATTTGAACGAACTGTGTGATAGATAAGTTTTCTTACCTCGTAAGCTTTTTGTCTATCTATTTTCTTAAAACAAGACACGTAATTTATCTCCTAAAATTATGGAAAATTACATAACTAAAACATTTTTGGAAAGTAAGTTGTTTTTCGTTGATTTCGAACTGCATATATTAATAAAACTTCAGTAGTACCCAATTTTGTTCCAAACATTTGTCTCTCAAATCCTTCGTTTCATCGCAAAGAGCTACAGCTAAAATTAAAAATAAATTTATGTTTTTGATATAATAGAACCAATAATTTAACATAGAATAAATACCAATTAGTGTTAAACTAAAAATTAAAATGTAAATTAAAGATTTCATCTTAAACGTAGAATCCTTTTAATGCTTAATGTTAAACTTTTGTAGTCAAACTGTTCAGGGCAATTGGTTCAAAATGAAATATTTAATAGAGAAATTTCACGAAGATTCAACAACGTTTTGACCTTTTAATTTTGATTATTTTTTGTTTATAGATAGCCTTTCATAAATAAAAAATACGACTTCTCTTAGAATTTTGTTTTTCGACCAGGGGTCTTCACAGGGTGCCCCTCAATTTTTATGATTTTGTGATGTGTGTGCATTTTGACGGGCGATTGTAGAAACGGTGTAACATAAGAAAGTAACATAAGTAAAGCCATAAAGATTGCGCTGGATCTTTTAGGTAGATGTCATATAAAAATCTACCTATTGCAATGGGCTTCATTTCGGAATTTCGGAAAAATTTTGGTGCCAAAGGACTATGAATGATAAGCGGAGACGGAAAAACAAAAAAAAAAAATTATCTTTACATATATAATTCTACTGTACGTGTGTATGACAGTGAACTCCTCCTAAACGGCTGGACCGATTTGAATGAATTTTTTTTGTTTGCGTTTGGCTGGCGTCCTAGATGGTTTAGATTCACAAATCAGCCCGGCAGATGGCGCTGCAGTCGGTATTGTAACTGAACTCCTCCTAAACGGCTAGATCGATTTGAATGAATTTTTGTATGCGTTTGGGTAGCGCCAAGGACGGTTTAGATTCACAAATCAGCCCGGCAGATGGCGCTGCAGTCGGTATTGTCACCGAACTCCTCCTAAACGGCGGGACCGATGTGATTGAATTTTTTGTATGCGTTTGGGTGGCGTCCTGGTTGGTTTAGATTCACAAATCAGCCCGGCAGATGGCGCTGCAGTCGGTATTGTGCGCCTCCTAGATGCAGTCCAGTCGGTATTGTCACTGAAAACCTCCTAAACGGCTGGACCGATTTGAATGAATTTGTTTGTATGCGTTTGGGTGGCGTCCTGGATGGTTTAGATTCACAAATCAGCCCGGCAGATACGGCTGGACTGATTTGAATGAATTTTTTTGTATGCGTTTGGGTAGCGCCCAGGATGGTTTAAATTTACAAATCAGCCCGGCAGATGGCGCTTCAGTCGGTATTGTCACCGAACTCCTCCTGTTTGTGACAATTCATTTCTCTGAATTTCAAAAAGCATAGGTTAACTCCTTTCCTGTTTTGCAAGTTATTTTGGTTTTGAAAAAACCTTAGTATTGCATTCATGAGCAAAAGTGAAATTCTTACCCCCACTTTTTGGCATTTCTCGACGTTTTAGGACCTACTGATTCTAAAAAACAAAAAAAATGTGTGTCTGTCTGCCGGCCATCCGTCACAACCTACGAAATCTAGAAAACCGCTGAACGGATTTCAAAAATTTATTTTTCTAAAAATAGGTTTACTCAATAGAAAAAGCCGAAAGGACGATGTGTTCGATAACTGTACCGGAAGTGTGTCAAAAAAATCGTAAAGTGTGTCAAAACATGAAAATTTGCATATTTTTTGCTTAAAAAGCGTTTATTTTAAATGATTACGAATAGAAACAGTGAATTTGAAGAAATTTTTGATGGTCGGGATTGGTATGTGAGACCAAAAACTAGATTATTGCATTATAAGTTTGTCAAAAAAATGTTGTCAAGTGTGTCAAAAGAAAGATTTTTATTTATTATTTTACCCGATTTTTTGGAAAAAAATAAAATTAATTATTTGTATGACCTGAAATTTTATTATTATTATTTAGAATTATGGCATTATAAGTTTATCAAAAAAATGTGTCAAGTGTGTCGAAAGAAAGATTTTGATTATTTTTTTTACCCAATTTTTTGGAAAAAATAAAATTAATTATTTGTATGACATAATTTTATTATTATTATAGAGAATAATGCCATTATAAGTTTTTCAAAGAAATTTTGTCAAGTGTGTCAAAAGAAAGATTTCGATTTAATTTTTTACCCAATTTTTTTGGAAAAAATAAAATTAATAATTTCTATGACATGAAATTTTATTATTATTATTGAGAATTATGGCATTAAAAGTTTGTCAAAGAAATCTTTTCAAGTGTGTCAAAAGAAAGATTTTCATTTCTTTTTTTAGAAAATAATAAAATTATTTATTTTAATGAAATGAAATGTAATGATCATGATATTATTATTATTGAGAATTTTATTGCATTATAAGTTTGTGAAAAAAATATTGTCAAGTATGTCAAAAAAATGATTTCCTTTATTTTTTTAGACAATTTTTTGGAAAAAAAAATTTAGCGGTTTGTATGACGTAAATGTGACATGGAAATTTTTGAATTTGGTATAGTTTTTGAAATATTTTTGGAATTATGAAAAAAGTTTGTATTTTTGATTTTGTAAGAATTTTTGGAATATTTTTAAGAATTTTAAAATATTTTAAATTTTTGATTTTATTATAGAGCAATTTCAGACAAGTCCAGCAAATTTTTGGGAATTTTTGACTTGACCCCTTTTAATTTTGATTATTTTTTGTTTATAGATAGTCTTTCATAAATTAAAAATAAAAGTTCTCTTAGAATTTTTTTTTTCGACCAGGGGTCTTTACAGGGTGCTCCTCAGTTTTTTGTTATTTTGTGATGTGAGTGCATTTTGACGAGCGATTGGAGAAAAACTACTCAATCGACTTTAAAGTTTTTAAAAATGTACACTGTTAATTTTTTGAAATAAATTTTAACGGTGTAACATAAGAAAAAAACGGTGTAACATAAGAAAAGATGGCGCAGCCTCTTTTTTTTTTAAACTGAACTGAAGATTATTTTATATCTAGCTACTTGTGAAAGTTTACGACATGCGTTATTTTTCGTTTAAAAGATAAAATTCGTTGTCCATATGACTGTCGGGAGTCAGTTTTTTTGTTCTGAAGGAAAATTATAAAAATGGCGTTAAAAACTAAGAGATTTTTTTTATGTTAAATATATTATTAAATGAACTTTTTAAGTTATTATAAAAATTATATATGTACAATAAAGAAAATATGAGCTATTTTAGTCAAATTCAGCAAAATTTTGCGACATTTTGACTCGACCCTTTTTCATTTGGTTTATTGTTTGTTTATAGATAGCCTTTGATAAATGAATGATATGACTTCTCGTATAAATTTTTTTTCCCACCTTCACTGGTTGCCCTTGAATTTTTGTATGTTTGTCATGTAGAAATCATTTTGACCAACGACTGTAGAAAAACTGCTTAATTGATTTTCATAAATAATATGTCGTTTAATAGGTGTTAAAAATTTTTTTTGAAATTGTGCATTGTTAATTTTTTAATCCTATTTAACGGTGTTACATAAAAAACAAAATTTAAAGATGGCGCTAGCATCTGTACCCACTTTTTCATTTTTTTAAAATAAAATTGAAGCTTGTTTTTATTTAATTACCTGTAAAAGTTAATCCGTTTAAAAAAACACCAAACCACCATCCAAAAAAAAACACCATTAATCCCATTAAAAAGAGGCTATTTTTTCAATATGGATGGTTGAAAAAGGTGAGTATAGGCATAAAATAATATGGATTAAAAAGGATTGAAAATAAATAAAAACCATCTTAAGGATTTTAAATTATATATGGCTGTAATTAAGACAAAGATTTTACAATGTAGAACAGATGCTCAGGTAAACAAATGTAGAGTAATTATATTTGGTCATAAAAAATAGGCATATATAATCTACAGCAATCTACATTCATTGAGGAAAGAAAAAAAAATTAGAACCAGGAGAGTGCTTCGTTCAAGGGGATTTTTCTGAAAACTACGTCTTCATAATTCAGAATTTGGCTCAAGGCTATCATTATAATAATTCACAAGCTACTATGCATCCATTTGTCATTTATTTTAAAAGTGTTGCAAGTGAATATATACAGCACCGAAGTTTTATACTCATTTCGGATATAAACGATCACAACAGTACAATAGTCTATCTTTTAATTACAAAACTTATTGAATTCATGAGAACGCGTATAAATTCTAATATTAGGAAAATAATTTTTAACACTGACGGTGCACCTTCTCAATACAAGAATAAACATAATCTAATTAACTTATGCCACCATAAAAAAGACTTTAAGGTTGATGCAGAATGACATTTGCATGCTACCAGCCATGGAAAGGGACCTTGCGATGGGATTGGTGGTACACTGAAGCGTGCTGCACACCGTTATTGTATGGGGAAGAGATATTATTCAAACACCAAAAAAACTTTTCGAATGGGCTTTAAAATGGGAATCTACCATGAACTTTGGATACGCCGATAAAAATGAATATCAATTAACAAAAGAAAAATTACAAAATCGATATAAAAATGCGATTACTATAAGTGGAACTCAAAAATTTCATTCTTTTGTACCATTAAATACTAAGACAATAATTGCAAAAATGTTTTCCAACTTAAAAAAAACTTTTAAATGTAAAATAAGTAAATAACTTTTAATAACTATATTTATTTTCTTTAACCTACATATATAATTTGTATGATATTTTAAAAAGTTTATTCAATAATAAAATATTTGTAATTTAATGTTAAAATACAATCTTTTACTTTATGATTAAAATTAGAGAAAAATTTTTATTTCAACGTTGTTCACGCGAAATATTTTCTTCGAAAAGTTTGATAAAGTTTTAGTTGTGGTAAATCGTGTTTTTACTTAATTAATTTAAAATAAATAGAAGTTTATTAAATTTACTCATAGGCGTATTCAGGGGGGATGCGAGGGTGCATGTGCACTCTCTTAAAAGGCCAAAATTAGGCTATTGAATCACTTCAGATGTGACTTCAGTACTTTACTTCACTTCAGTACTTTATCCCAATGTTTTTAAATTATTAAAAATTTTAGTGACGTCACGACATGCACTTCAGAACGTTCATTTTCAACTTTAAAATATTTAAAAAGCTACTTGCGAAATTCTACTTCAGAAAACAGATTGAACGGCCTTTCATTACTATATATATACAAGAATATAAAAGTAGATGAAAAAAAAGTGCTAAATATTTTGCAAAAGAATAAACGAAAATTAAACATTTGTTTGTAAAATACATATATACAAAAGCAATTATATTGTAGTGATACATATCAAATATTATAAAAGAAATAAATGCAAATTTGCGAACATAGTTTTTATTATTTAATTTAAAAAAATGCACCCCCCAAAAAAAAATCCTGGATACGCCACTGAATTTACTTATAATATAAGTTAATCGCTGTAAGGACTTTTTAGCTTGATTTGATGTGATAAAATGTTGGATTGTGTTATTAAAAATTTGTATCAGAATTGAATCAGAACACTTTAAATTGAATGTTATATTCATCTTTTTTTAAAGACTTTTATAAAGAATCTAATATAAATGTTTAAAATTGTGTAATTGAGTGAATCTATTTGGTGTTAAAACTAAATGAACTTTTATCAGAATTAACAATAATTTAATTTTCTTGAAAAGCAATTTTATTTAAACAAAAAGTTAATTTGAAGATCGTCAAAGACTGGCCTAATACAGGAGAACATTGTCTTAAATTTGGAGTCTAAAATAGCTTTAAACTAGCAATAAATTGATTCCATAATAACATAATACGAACATAATAATTCTCCGGTCAAAAGTTCCTAAATATATTTAGTTATTTATACGGCTTTTTTGTTTGCAGTCGAGTTAAAAAAAAAAAAGGTTGCTCCATCTTTCTTATGTTACACCGTTTTTTTCTTATGTTACACCGTTAAAAAATATTTCAAAAAATTAACAGTGTACATTTTTAAAAACTTTGTTCTAATTCCTATTCAACGACATATCATTTATGAAAATCGATTGAGTAGTTTTTATACAATCGCTCGTCAAAATTTACTCACATCACAAAATAACAAAAAATTGATGAGCACCCTGTGAAGACCCTTGGTCGAAAAAGAAAATTCTAAGAGAACTTGTATTTTTATTTATGAAAGACTATCTATAAACAAAAAATAATCAAAATTAAAAGGGGTCAAGTCAAAACGTTGTTGAATCTACGTGAAATTGCTCTATAATTTTTGAAATTTTGAAAAAAGTGAAAAAAGTTTCCATTTTTGATATTGTTATAATTTTTGCAATATTTTTAGCATTCTGGAAAAAGTTTGAATATTTGAATTTTTAAGAATTTTTGGAATATTATTAGAATTAGATAAAGTTTAAACATTTGATTTTATTCTAATTTTTGGAATATTTTTGGAATTTTGAAAAAAGTTTCAATTTTTGATTTTGTTATAATTTTTGGAATATTTTTAGAATTTTGAAAAAAGTTTGATTTATTTAATTTTTACAATATTTTTGTAATTTTGAAAGAAATATGAATTTGTGATTTTGTAATATTTTCTCGAAACGCTAAATGGAGAGGTTTTTGAGTAGTTTGCTGATTGTATCATCTATTCACTTAATTATGTTAATTCATGATCTGTATGTCCTCATAAAAGTTTTATGCCGAAAACTATAACAAAATCCTTGAGCTTGAGCTTGAGATTTCAGCCCCTCCCTATTTTTAGAATTGTTTGACTATTATATTTTTTTTTTGTTTTTCCGTCTCCCTCTCCGCTTATCATTCATAGTCGTTTGGCACCAAAATTTTTCCGAAATTCCGAGATGAAGCCCATTGCAATAGGTAGATTTTTATATGAAATCTACCTAAAAACCTAGAAAAAAGTAAAAAAACAGCCTGCTTGTTTATCGACTTCATAAAGGCTTTTGATTGTGTAAATCACAAAATATTGCTAAAAAACTAAAAAAAATTGGTTTAACAGATTAAGCACTTGAGCTTCTAAAAAGTTATCTTACAAAGAGACAACAATATGTCATAATGAATAACAAAAGATCAAATCTGGTTGAAATTAGTTGTGGTGTACCACTAGGTTCAATCCTAGGTCCCATATTATTCTTAACTAGCAGGACCCGGCGTACGTTGCTACGCCTATAAAAAAGTGTGTGCGTAGATTTTGTTGAATTAGTAAGAATAATTTCAAAGAGTCGTAATGAGAATAGAAGAAGCCTATTTTAATTTTTTCATTTGGGAAATATGAATAACAGATCATTAGCACTTTAGCTGATCAATCCAGATAGTTTGAAAATTGAAAGGAAGGTCAACATTTAAAAGTTGGTAAAGAGTTTCGGAGAGTTTAAATTAAACACTTGCAACTTTTCGCGTTAATCGGCTTAATATGTGTCGCGAAAAATTAGGTGAACGTCAAAACATTCGTTTATTGGGTGTTACAGTTGTCAATGACTTACTCTGGAACCGTCATACTTGCGATACAAAATAGGCACACCGCACTAAAATTTACTGTTTTATCGTACATGTTGACTAATTTCATTTATCAATCTATCCAGATTATATGCTGATCTTAAATAAAGTCAATTTAGATTTTCAAATATATTTTTTCTATTTTGCGTCTAAAATAAAGTCATTTCGATACCCAAATGCGTATCGAAATGGCCTTCATTAAGATACGCAAAGTTTTGTTTTTCAAGGTTGGTCACATTGGGCATACAAACGTCAGTGAAAGTTAAAACGAATAATTATATAAATAAAATTATTCTTATTAATTAATCTTATTATTAAAAAATAATCTAAATTAGTGTTAAATATTTTAATTAATTAAAATAATTAGTAATAATAACAAAATATCAAATTGACTATATTTTAATAAAATACACATTTTATGAAAGCTAGTTTTGCAACAAAAAAATATATAGAAATATGATGAAACGCAGAGCTTACTATTTTGAATTGAAATTTTTAGAAATTTTCTTTAAAACATTAAAACATAAAATTTTTTTTAAAATTTCAAGACAAAAAATGCAAAATAGAAAAAATAGTATAAAAAACTCGTTTCATAAGACGTTTTATCGCACTTATCCTTTAGAAAACTCCCCGCTGCGCGGGTCGTTTTCTAAACAGATTGCGTGCGATAAAAACGTCGATTATGAAACTAGTTTCTTAATATACTATTACCAACTATTTCCAATGCTATACATGCGCTCTGCTCTGTGTGCTTCTATTGGTAATGGAGCATGTCACTGAAAGAAAACTTTGAAGACCAGACTAAATATGCATAGCGCAGATGTTTGATACGAAACACGATTTTGATCGAAAAACCGGTCTAAGAATGACAGCATTTTTAGTGAAGGTTTTCGTTTTTTGGTTTTTGTCGATTTATGGCCATCGTCTTATTTCGACATTTCTGCCAGAGTTTTAAAAAAAAAATTTGGACAAACATATAGGCCAGGCAAAATAGTATTTTAACAACAAAAAAATTCGTTACAGCAAACTGATAGTGGGATATTGTAGAACACGATATTGTAAAAGAGGGAAACATAAATCGAACCAGCAGCTGCTATCCGGGGGAGAATGGGGAGGGTTTTTAGGGGTTGAAAGGGGTTTTTCGTGATTTCTGGCTAAACCGTGCATCCTATCAAAAAGAGTTATATGTAAAAGTTGTAGGGAATAAAAAGATCTACACTTTTTGTACGGACCAGTTTTACCCTCACCTCAACATTTTTCGAAAAAAATGTGAAAAACCGATTTTTTTCTTTTTTCTTGTTTTCTTTTACAAAAAAAATTTTATGAAGTTCAAATTTTGGAAAAAGATACCTCCATTTATTGGAAAAAGGCAGCAATTTTTTCGGAGGGAAATATTTAGACGTTGTTGTTAAAATTAATTTTTTTGAAAAAAAAAAACAAATTTTTAACTGCGATTCCTCTTAAAACTACGCCTCCTAAAGAGTTCAGTTTTGACTCATTTACTTGTTCTTACGTCTATTTTTGATAAATGGTAAAAAAAAGTATAAATCTATGGACAAAAAGGCGGAAAATTGAAAAAACCGAAAATATTGCTTTTTTCGTGGTAATTTGCATATTTATCGTTGAATAATTGTTACTAATTAATAAAGTCATATTATTTTTTTTATTATTCCGTAAACAACGATCATTCGGAAATACATTTATGAATAATTAGATGCTTTCGTTTTCGAACTTGATAAAAATTGTTCGAAGAAATAATCAACAATTAGAATTTCAGTCGTACTAAAAATCTTAAAAATTAAATATCTCAAGAACACGAATATTAGCCTCTTTGTAAATTTGTAATATTTTAGAGTAAAGATAGAACTGTTCTTACAAAAAAAAATAAATTAAATTTCAATTGATCTTCAACCCAAGCGCCAACTTTAAAAAAGTTTTTTAATATTTTAATTTAAAAATTAATTACAAAAACAATTAATTATTTTTTTTTTCAAACGATTAACTAATCACCTACAAAAAAAAAAAAGTTTGATAAAATTGGTAAAGCCGTTCTTGAGCAATTTGATTTCGAAGGTACATGGGATTGGCAGAATTTTCATTTTTCTAAAATATTTAATGCTTATTTTAGTTTATAATATATGATAATTAATATATGATATATTTTAATTTAATATGAATTTTTTATTGTAATTGAAAGGAAAATTCACTATCTATTTGATAAATTTCAGCAAAATCTGCAACTGGCATATTTTTGCTAACAAATATTCGAATTGGTTTTTATCGTCGAACAAAACGTCTGTCTGTAATTTGAATATGTTTTGGGTAAAATATTAAACCTTCAGAAAACCCAAAAAAAGCTTATTTAGTACCTTCTTTAAACCTCATTTAGTACCTTCTACACCCAAAATAAGTTTAATAGAATCAGTAAACTTGGGTTTAGTGTATGGCACAAAGTACAAAAAAAATCAACCTATATTCAAATGTTTTTTTCTCAAAAACAAAAAATAACAATTGTCCTTATAGGTTTAGTATGTTTTAAGTAAATAACAAATCTGTAAAATATAAAAACATGAAAGAAAACTAAAAGGTACTTTTTGAGATCGCCATGTTTGAAGAATAAAATTTGCTTTTTTGTTACCTAAATAAACTAAAAGTAACGAAAGCATATAATTATTCATTAATTTATTTCCAAATGGTCGTCGTTTACGTTTATCATAAAAAATTTAAATGATTTTATTAATTAATAACGATTATTCAACGATAAATATGCAAATTACCACGAAAAAAAAGCGATTTTCTCGGTTTTTTCAATTTTTCCGCCTTTTTTTCCATAACAGTGTACCATTTTTTTACCACTTATCAAAAATAGACGTAAGAACGAGTAAATGAGTCAAAACTGAACTCATTAGGAGGCGTAGTTTTAAGAGGAATCGCAGTTAAAAATTTGTTTTTTCTTTTCAAAAAAATTAATTTTAACAACAACGTCTAAATATTTCCCTCCGAAAAAATTGCTGCCTTTTTCCAATAAATGGAGGTATCTTTTTCCAAAATTTGAACTTCATAAAATTTTTTTTGTAAAAGAAAACAAGAAAAAAGAAAAAAATCGGTTTTTCACATTTTTTTCGAAAAATGTTGAGGTGAGGGTAAAACTGGTCCGTACAAAAAGTGTAGATCTTTTTATTCCCTACAACTTTTACATATAACTCATTTTGATAGGATGCACGATTTAGCCAGAAATCACGAAAAACCCCTTTCAACCCCTAAAAACCCTCCCCATTCTCCCCCGGATAGCAGCTGCTGGTTCGATTTATGTTTCCCTCTTTTACAATATCGTGTTCTACAATATCCCACTATCAGTTTGCTGTAACGAATTATTTTTTTTTTTCTAATTTTTTCTCCTATTATTACTGGCCTAATAATAATAAGACTAATTTGTAGTATAATATAAAAATAATAATAAGAATAATATCATTTATAAATCCAGACTTATATACTAATCTAAAACCAGACAAATCACTTCATTTGTTGACATATTTGCATATATTTTACCGATTTCTTCAAATAACCTACATTGTTTGTTTTTGAAATTACTGGGGACGCATATTTTTCTTAATAAGTAAAACACTTTCAACCTGTAGCTTTGATATTATTGTTCATAATCCTTTTCTTCAATACAAAGGCTCCATTGCAAACACTTGCTGCATCAATGTTTCTAAAAAGAGGAAAAGAATTTTTCAATTTTCCAATTTTCTATATTTTGAACATGTATCACATATATTTAAACCAAATAAAATATGTATTACACATATATATACACCAAACCAAGAAGGTGTTTGTTGTAAATTAGAAATATTTGTTGCAACGTAATGTGTTGGATACATACAATTGTATCATGTATCATGTATGTATATAATAAATACATAAATGTACATAATTTTCATCTAAATGAATTTGTTTGTCACATTATACTTTAATTTTCCATTTGAATGGTAATTCTGTTTTGCGGAAAAAAAATCGATCAAAGATACGTGAGTAAAAGTTGAATAAAATTCAAGTATAAAATATAATATACATTTAGGCATACATTAACCATTAGGAAAATTAAAATTATTAATTATAAAAAATCTAAATTAAATTTTAAAATTTCAGCTCCGAGGTGCATTAGTACTTGTTAATGGCCTTCTCCTGACAAAATTTCAGACTCCTGTGTGCTACAGATTTCGCTGGAGAGCGCACGCAGACAGACAAACACTTTATTTTATTATTATAGATTTACATTAATGACATTTTTAATCTCAAACTTATGTAGAGAAATACAATTGTTTGCAGATGATGTGGTCATCGTATATGGTTGTGATGATCGTGACAAATTAAAAAGAATAATGGAACAAGATTTACTTACATTTGACGAATGGCTGCTTAAAAATAAACTTAGAATGAACGTTAAAAAAACTGTCTTTGTACATTTCTTCATAAAAAACCCAATTAATCACTTTATTTGATTCAATGAAATAGATTATAATAATAAAAAAAAAATTCGATCAGATCCAACGAGCTACTTGGGCTTACACATGCGATCGCGATTGAATTGGTCATATCATACAATGATAGTAAAACAAAAAATTGCACCAATGATTGGTGTGCTAAAAAGAATTTCAAAATACCTTCCTCGTGATATCCTTTATAATATATATTATTCGTATATTCAATCGCATTTATTGTTTTTGCTACCAATTAACAACTCAAACCGAAATCAAAAGTATCTAAATAATACAAAATAAAGCTCTTAAGGCCATTCTAGCGCTCTCATCAAGATTTCCAACCAAACTCTTATATTCTCCTACTATACTACCTTTCGGAAAGTTAATAGATTATGAATACATGTTTCTGATGTATAAAATTGCTAACAATTTTACGATAGTTAATAATTTTCTTATAACTAATCTAACAGTCGCTGATAGAAATAGCCGAACAGCACTAAGCTACCACCTCCCAAAATTTTCAACTAATACGGCCATGAATAGTCCATTCTACAGAGGTATAAAACAAGGGTTGTGCCGTAGACAAAATAGATTACTTTACATGTATAGATTACGCATAGATTACGTGTAAATTACGCGAGATATTTTCGTGTAATCTATAATGTAAACTATTATGTAATCTATTTAATTAATATGTGCATTCTAAACTTTTTTAGCAATTAAATTAACTTTTTTCAAGATCGCAAGATCTTGTTTTTGACAATATTATTGATCATGTCTTTTGCGAAAAAATCGAAAAAAAATTTTCAGTAGGGATAATACAATATTTCCACATATTTCTTCTTAAATTAAAATTAATAGATTACACCAAATTTGCATAGATGACATAGATTACATTACATAGATTACATGTAATGTAATCTATTTTAGATTACGCGTAAAGGAACAACCCTGTATAAAACTCTATAATAATCTTTCAGTGGAACAGAAAACAATGACAATTACTGCGTTGAAGAAAGATGTTAGATTTAGTTTGTATAGAGAATTTTGTGAACAATATGACGTAGTTCATTAATATTTACAATGGTATTTTTAATATTATTTTAATTCACTTGTCCAGAAGGTTTTTTCAGTCATAGTGATGGATTCGAAACCCTCTACACATTTATAAAATTAAAGAAGATAAAGAAATGTAATTTAAAACAAATTAATAATAATGAAAAATTCAAAAAGATAAATTAAAAATATAAATGAATAAAATAAAATAATTAATAAATAAAATAATAATAATAATTTAAATATTTACTTATCGGTAATAAATAATAACAATTTAATTGGATATAATTACTAAAAATTTAAATCTTAAAATTATATAATTATTAAGGTATTTTATGTATTTAAAATATGAAAATTAATGTTTTCCATATAAATTTAATTTTTGGAAAACAAACAAAGAACAAAAAAAAGTTCATATAGTTGCGAACAATCCGTTTTTTTCGTATAACAGATTGCGATGAGTTTAGCACTGGTTCTTACAGTTTCGGTTCATTTTATTTTAGTATTCTAATTTGCGCATACTTATAAATAAATAAGGATAAGTTACGAATAAAAACCTTTTGAATACAAGACTGATAGTGAAGTATAACAATCGGTATGCTGGCATTTCGGTATTCGGTATACCGATATTGAATATCTTATTGTAGGGATACCAAAGAACAAAACAATTCATGTAAGGATAATAAAAGAGCGTTTTACTTTGTAAAAACTTTTTATTTAAAGAAACAATTTATTTTCAAACTGTTTTTCAGCAAATCAAAAACCACAATACCAGTATGTGTTTGTGAGTATCAACCTTCACATGGAATAGCTTCTCGAGCAATTGAAAATATTTCACCTACCATCACAGCAAATTTTGGATTCGGACAATTACTAGATTTTTCAATCATGCAATCCTTCATTTTGTCAAATGCGCTGAAATAAGATAAACCATATATATATACGCTTTCAGCCACTTCAGGTTGTTTTCTACCCTTACCCACAGTAGTTTGGATCCATTTGAAACTCTGGTAAATCCATATTAGTTGTTTGCACACTATCCAACATTTTATAACATTCATCATAACTATCAAAATCGTAGAGGCAACTATACCCATTGTTCTCTGCCAATTCTACAATATAAGAACACAACGTTAAAAAATAAAAAATTAATTTTAATATCAAAATCACTGTCAAACATACCAATTAAATGTTTTCCGTTATCGGAACAGATGTAATTTATAACTTTTTTTATCAAAGCAATGTGTATAAAACTATCTTTAACAAAAGGTAATTTAATACATTCAGGATATGTTGCATTAACTGTATAATCAAAACACAGGAGAAATTCATTTTGTCCAAATTCACAAACTTCTTGTACTATCGGTTTAATCGCTTCTTCGTTGAAATTTGCAAAAGCTATGTTATAGATATCAGTTCTTGCCTCGTAAGCTTTTGTGAGATCTACTCTCTTAAAACAAGTCATGTAATTTATCTCCTAAAATTATGGAAAATTACATAACTAAAATATTTTTGGAAAGTAAGTTGTTTTTCGTTGATTTCGAACTACATTTATTAATAAAACTTCAGTCGTACCCAATGCTGTTCCAAACATTTGTTTCTCAAAGCCTTCGTTTCATCGCAAAGAGCTACAGCTAAAATTAAAAAGAAATTTATATTTTTGACATAATAGAACCAATAATTTAACATAGAATAAATACCAATTAGTGTTAAACTAAAAATTAAAATGTAAATTAAAGATTTCATCTTAAACGTAGAATCCTTTTAATGCTTAATGTTAAACTTCTGTAGTCAAACTGTTCAGTGCAATTGGTTCAAAATGAAATATTTAATAGAGCAATTTCACGAAGATTCAACAACGTTTTGACCTTTTAATTTTGATTATTTTATGTTTATAGATAGTCTTTCATAAATAAAAAATACAACTTCTCTTAGAATATTTTTTTTCGACCAGGGGTCTTCACAGGGTGCCCCTCAATTTTTATGATTTTGTGATGTGTGTGCATTTTGACGAGCGATTGTAGAAACTTAATCGATTTTCATAAATGATATGTCGTTGAATAGGTATTAGAGCAAAGTTTTTAAAAATGTACATTGTTAATTTTTTGAAATAATTTTTAACGATGTAACATAAGAAAGTGACATTTTTATTTAGCGTATGGTTTTTTTTGATCGATTGATCGATTTGAATCGATTTGATTGCGCGTCTTTTAGTAAAAAAGTAAAAAGTAAAATATTTGAACATTGTTCAGTACATTTGAACATTAGATGTTTACATCGAGTGAGTCTATCCATGCTACTACTTCGGAAGTTGCCAAATGGATGTCTGAGATATTGCCATTGTAACGTCAAATTGGACACACAGTTGCAATGTGTTTTATGGTTTGTTGTGGTGCGCCGCAGTCACACTCAGGGGACTCTGCAATGCCCCACTTGTAGAAAGAATCAGCACAACGTCCATGATTCGTTCTTATTCGGTTTAATGTGGTCCAGGTATGACGTGGCAAATCGAAACCAGGTTGGGTAGAAGTCGGGTTAGTAATAGAAAGGCCAGTTGTGTTGTAATGATGCCAGGAGGTATCCCAGGCATCCAAGATATTAAAATTAGTTGCCAGCAGGTTGCTGGCTTGCATTTTATGTGGAGGCTTTCTTGACTACAATCGACAACGAGTGTGGTCACCGTAATATTCGTGCAAGGGTAACGTGATGTTGTTGGTTACCTTTTTATGTTCACGCATGAGAGCATGCGAGCGTCTGAGTTCAGGTGGAGCGATATTGCTTAACACAGGAAGCCAAGGTAAAGGGGTGGATCTGATAGTACCACTTATAGTACGCATCGTGGCATGCAGCTGGCAGTCAACTTTTTCAGTATGTGTGCTATTCGACCAGACTGGTGCGTCATACTCAGCCACTGTGTAAACCAGACTTAGGGCAGTTGTGCGGAGGGTAGCTGGAGTAGCACCCCATGTCAAGCCTGCCAGTTTGTGCAATATATTGTTTCTCGTTTTAAGTTTTTTTGACGTATTTTCTAGGTGGAGCTTAAAAGAAAGAGTTCTATCGAGAGTAATGCCCAGGTACTTTGGCTGTTGATTGTATTTAATGTCAGTGCCGTTAAATAACACTGATAGTTCGTGTTTTGCCAGTTTGTTGTTTAAGTGGAAACAAGAACTCTCGGTTTTCCTTACATTGGGAAATAAACTCCACGTTCGAAAATAGTCATTCATTATCGCCAGGTCAGTTGAGAGCAAATCCTCCAAGACACCCATGCCTTTGTTTTGAGTGGCCAGGGTCCAATCATCAGCGTAACCAAATTTCTTTGATGTTGTGTCAGGTATGTCATGAATGTACAGATTAAAAAGTAATGGCGCCAGGACGGAACCCTGTGGCAAACCATTGTTAAGCATTTTGGACCTACTACATGAACTATTTAGATGAACTTTGAATACACGATTACTCAGCATGTTGTTAATTAACCGCGAGGTAGTGCTACAAGGTACTGCATTGAACAGCTTATATATAATCCCAATTCGCCAGGCCGTGTCATATGCTGCAGTAAGATCGATGAATACTGCGCTTGTTTTTAGTTGTTTTTGATACCCAGCTTCGATATAGGATGTTAAAGCGAGCAGTTGGTCAGTGCAACTGCGATTGAGACGGAAACCAAGCTTGTTCTACTGGGATCTGGTCATTCAGTATCGCTACGATACGATTGTATATGAGCCGTTCTAGCAATTTATAGCAGGTGCTCAAAAGGGCAATCGGGCGATAGCTTCCTGGTTTGGATGGTTTACCTGGCTTAAGTATCGCTATCACTTTCGTAGTCTTAAAATGTTTTGGTAGATTGCCGGTTTTTAGGACATCCGAAAAAATTTAGTTAGCCACTGTTTTACATTTTTTCCAGCATTTTTAAAAACTTCTGGAAAAATGCCATCGTAGCCAGCTGCTTTTCCGTTTTTGTTTGGGACAGAGCTGATTCTAGTTCTTCGCTACTAAAAGTGTTCGTATACTTCGATGGAGACGAGCGATTGCGTTTCATTTCTCTTAATTTACGTTTAATTGTTCTCTTATGAAGGCGATTAATAGAAGAACGAGACATGTTTACTATGTGATTTGCAATGTCCTCTGGATTTATTTCATTGTTAGCACGAGTAATTGAGTTTGAGCCACCCAGTTTTCGAAAGGAGACTCCATGCTCCCTGCTTGAATGGGAAAAATCAATGTTTTCAATAGCGTTAATCCACTTTGGCTTTCTCGCGGCGTCCAGTGAGTATATTAAGTCATCAGCCACGTCTGCCTCACCACTACTAAGGTACTCCTCATATAATATATCGCTCTCTTTACTCCAGCCAGGAATATATTCTTCACGAAAGCCTCTTGGGATGCATTTCGTTGAGATGATGGCTCAACGAACCTATCGTAGATTTTAGGAATGGGTTGGATCCAGCGTATCACTGCATCCAACTCCAACCTATATTTAGCTCAGTCAGCTTTGTTAAAATTCCATCTAGGTTGAGGAGTAGAGTTAACGAGTGGAATTTGGATTCCTACCTCAAGAATCACTGGACGATGTTGAGAGCGTGAAAAACCTTGTAAGACAGCCCTAGATATTGGAATAGGGTTACGTTGTTCGTTTTTTGTGGAAAAACAGAGGTTGGGATTGTAATCGCTTCGCCATCTTGCAGATCTAAAGGTTTTCATGTCTTTCGCATCATATACCAGGAACATGTTGTTATCATCCGCCCAGTCGGTCAGTTGCACGTCATTGGTATTATTATTTGAGTAGGACCACTGAGTGT
>OY856188.1:48022520-48135020 GCA_963693315.1 Diogma glabrata
TATGCAGCAAATCAAAATTATGAGCCATGAACTCATTCCGTTGCACTCATTATGAACTATGGACTCATGGACTGTCATTCAATTTTACATCTTTGAGTAGTCCTCTTTCTATACATTTAAATTGATTAACTAAAACACACAAATCTCAAAACTCACATTCAGAAACCGATGGCATATTGATTGTTTAACTTAGTGGCAAAGAGTTTGTGGCTCTTCGGAATGTTGCATCGTTCAGCATATTGCACTGTAACAGAAAAATCTTTTTCAATCTGCAGCCTAACTCATACTGCAAGAAATATTTGTCTTACAAATCAACGAGGCCCGTAAACTTGTTTATGTGAAAAATCATAATTTAAATCTTCAACAGTTTACCGATGGGAAATCATAAGTTTTCAATTTAAATAAAAACATAAATACAATAGCTGTGAAAGTGATTAATATTGAAACCAAACAGAATCAGATGAATAAGTAGATCTAATTAGCAGTGGTTTAAGAAATATAAATAAAGATATCGCCAAGAAATCCAAATGCTGGGGCAGTTATTTAGAAAAAAATGAATTAGTTGTGATTGAAAATGGTGATGGAAGTAATTTTTTGTTGTTATACCACTAATACTGTATGTCGGCTATTGTACTTTTGTACAGAATATACGGTATTTTATTTTGTATTATACAATGTATAATAACAAAAAAAATAAATACCGTATTTTAACAACTCTAGTCACACCTATTGACAGACACTTTTAAATTATATAGGGACGGACAGGTTGCACGAAACCCAACTTGTTCTAGCACGTATACTACACAGGGCCATAGGCCATGTCACAGTGACGGACCCTTTACTTATTTTGGTCGAGTTTTGGTTCTCAACTTTGAGCTAAAGTCGCCACGTGATAAAATTGTTCAATTGAGCCCAAACTTCAGGTTCTAATTACACATATATAAAGGAACAAAATTTTGACCGGCGCCCTTCAAAAATGCAAAATAAGTGCCACCCTAAATTATATATATATATATATATATATATATATATATATATATATATATATATATATATATATATATATATATATATATATATATATATATATATATATATATATATATATATATATATATATATATATATATATATATATATATATATATATATATATATATATATATATATATATATATATATATATATATATATATATATATATATATATATATATATATATATATATATATATATATATATATATAAAATTGAAAGTATGTATGTTTGCCGTTTATGCATTAATAAACCATTCATCCGATCATCATGAAACTTTGGGAAGTTGTTGTGTACACTTGCGCATAGGTAACAGGCAATTTTTTTTTTTGAATGCAACCCCAGGGCCATTATAATTATCTTAAGGGGTTTTGCCTAAATGTTGATAATAATTTAATTTGATTTTTCTTTAAATATCGTTTTATACGGTTAGATGCCTTTGATCAATTTTTTTTGTTGAACATAATTTAAGAAATTGAAAAATGAAAGTATAATCTGAAACAATTACATTTGTATATCAAAACTATATGTATTTGAATTAAACACATAATGATGTTACATATTTTATCATCTACACTAAATATGTTATTGGTTTGCAATTGTATGTAATACATATTTCTGCAACTAAGAAAGATAGTTGATAACAACGATTAAAAGCTCAAAATTACGAAATGAAGTTCGCACAAATACTATACAAAAAGCACAGCTTATGTATAATCAAACATGGATAGCAATTATGATAAACAAACTAATTAAACATGTGGCCCTTAGCCGGCAACACGTTTGCAATAGTGATTTGCAAACAGTTAAAATGCATTAATACCAATGAATCTATAATATTTGCCCGCCCGCAGGAACATATGTAATATTTAAAATATATAGTAGTCATTGTGGTTATAGTAGTCAGTGTGATCATGGTGGCCATGGTGGTCATAGTGGTCATGGTAGTCATGGTGGTAATAGTGGTCATGGTGGTCATAGTGGTAATGGTGATCACGGTGGTTATGGCGGTCATGGTGGTCACGGTGGTCATGGTGGTCATTGTGTTCATTGTGGTCATGGTGGTCATAGTGGTGATGGTGGCTATGGTGGTTATGGTGGTCACGATGGTCATGGTGGTTACGGTGGTCATGGTGGTCATGGTATTCACGGTGGTCATGTTGGTTAAGGTGGTCATGGTGGTCATGGTGGTTATAGTGGTTATGGTGGTCATGGTGGTAATGATGGTCACGGTGGTCACGGTGGTCATGGTGGTTATGGTGGTCATGTTGGTTATGGTGGTCACGGTGGTCATGATGGTCACGGTGATCATGGTGGTCATGGTGGTCATAGTGGTCATGGTGGTTATGGTGGTCATGGTGGTCATGGTGGTCATGGTGTTCACGGTGGTCATGATGGTCATGGTGTTTACGATGGTCATGATGGTCATATTGTTCATGGCGGTCATGCTGGTCATGGTGGTAATGGTGATCATGGTGGTCATGGTGTTCATGGTGGTCATGGTGGTCGTGGTGGTGTCACTGTGGTCATGGTGTTCATGGTGTTTAGAGTTTGTGTGTTGATTAAATTTGTTTTGTGAAATAGAAAAATGAGTGGTGTAATCTTTGCACGCGGTTGAAATAAATTTCTTTGGCTACTCTGGCAGGTATTAATAAAATGATGAAATATAAAATAAATATGTCATATTGCAATTTAGAGTTGCATTTCTTGATAATATGATTTGCAGCATGTGTAATAAAAAGTAATATTACTTCGGTCTGAAAGACCTAAGTATTACATTCATGAGCTCAAAGTGAAATTCTTACCCCCACTTTTTTTGGCATTTCGACGTTTTAGGACCTACTGATTCTAAAAAAGCAAAAAAAAAATGTATGTCTGTCTGCCGGCCGTCATTACCTACGCTGCAGGCAAAACCACTGGAGGGATTTCAAAAGTTTTTCTAAAAATAGGTATACTCAAGAGACAGGTCCGAAAGGACGCTGTGTTCGATAACTGTACCGGAAGTGTGGGGAAAAAATCATTATGTGGGTCAAAACAAGGAAATTTGCATATTTTTGGCTTAAAAAACGTTCATTTTAAGTGATTACGAGTAGGAACATTGAATTTCGAGAAATCTTAATGGTCGGGATTGGTATGTGAGACCAAAATCTAGATTATTGCATTATAAGTTTGTCAAAAAAATAATGTCAAGCGTGTCAAAAAATGATTTCATTGATTGTTTAGCCAATTTTTTGGGAAAAAAAATGTAGCTGTTTTTATGACGTAAGTGTAATTGAAAATGAAATTGGACATGGAAATTTTTGAATTTGTTACAGTTTTTGAAATATTTTTGGAATTTTGAAAAAAGTATGTATTTTTGATTTTGTAATAATTTTTGCAATATTTTTAGAATTTTGGAAAAAGTTTTAATTTTTGATTTTGTAATAATTTTTGGAATATTTTTAGAATGTTGAAAAAAGTTTGATTTTATTAAATTTTTGGAATATTTTTTGGAATTTTGAAAGAAATATGAATTTGTGATCATGTGATATTTTCTCGAATCGCTAAATTGAAGGTTTTTGAATAGTTTGCTGAAAATGAAAATGAAATTGGACATGGAAATTTTTGAATTTGTTATAGTTTTTGAATATTTTTGGAATTTTGAAAAAGTTTCAATTTTTGATTTTGTAAGAATTTTTGGAATATATTTAGAATTTTAAAAAATTTTAAATTTTATAATAATTTTTGTAATTTTGGAAAAAGTTTCAATTTTTGATATTGTTATAGTTTTTGCAATATTTTTAGTTTTGGAAAAAGTTTGAATTTTTGAATTTTTAAGAAATTTTGGAATATTATTAGAATTTAGAAAAAGTTTAAATATTTGATTTTATTCTAATTTTTGGAATATTTGGAATTTTGAAAAAAGTTTCAATTTTTGATTTTGTATAATTTTTGCAGTATTTTCAGAATTTTTGAAAAAAGTTTAATCTTTGATTTTGTAATAATTTTTGGAATATTTTTAGGATTTTAGAAAAAGTTTTATTTTATTTATTTTTTACAAAATTTTTGGAATTTTGAAAGAAATATGAATTTGTGATTTTGTAATATTTTCTCGAAACACTAAATGGAGAGGTTTTTAAGTAGTTTGCTGAGTTTAACTAAAAACTATGTCCGCATAAAAGTTTTTTGCCGAAAACTATATCAAAATCCTTAACCCAGACCGAAATCTTGATATCTCAGAGCTGTGAGATTTCAGCCCCTCCATATTTTACATAATGTATTACAAACTCATTTCAATTATTAACATAATTGAAATATGAAATTAGAGGTTTATGACAAATTTGCCAAATTTTTTGAAAAATGCATCAATTGTTGTACCAATTGTTATATTAAGTGGACATGTATTCATCGTGAAATTTAATTTGTAATACGTTGTAAGACTTTGAAAAACATGTAAATATGGCTTTTTATTACACCTTGTTGCAAATTATATTATCAAGAATATTAGAAAGAAACTCTAAATATCAATATGACATGTCTATTTTATTTTATATTTAATATTTTTAGTAATACCTGCTGCAGTTTCCAAAGAAGTTTTACTTCAACAGCGTGTAAAGATTACGCACTTCATTTTTTTTTATAAAACTTTTTAGACCGACATCATGTTGCAAACATTTTTCCATTTGTTCTGTTAGGCCTTCGGTCTCTTCAGAAAAACTTAGAACTAAAATTAAACAAAAATTGATATGTTTAAAATTATTTTTAAATAATTATTTAAATGTTACCAAAAACTGCGAATAAAATAGCTTAACTAAATGCCAAAAGTTTTATTTTTTTGAGCTGAAGTTGATTCTTCTGGTACAAATAATTTTACAAAACTAATTTGTGCTTGTTAAATTTTAAATTATTAACAGTGGATCTGTGTCTTTTCATATCAGTGTCATAGGTTAGATGTTGCATGACAATTTGAAAATTCGTTGATATCACAAATTTCTGCTTATGTAATAAATAGCACAGTCTAATGAAAAATATTGATCTAAATTGCTAATTTAAAATCTTCATATACTTGGTACTTTGACAAGGATTGTGGAAAATTTAAAGATTTTATGAATGTAAAGTGTCAATCAACCTCACGAAACATTCTAACAAAAGAGCGTGCCAATATAATGTAGAAATCAAAATAATGTATAGTTTTGAAAAAGAAAATTTGAAAAAAATGGTAAAACATACGTTATCGTATTGGTCATTTCAAAGAATCACGCCAACATGATTAACAAGCTTGTTGGGTATAGAACCTGATCGAATTCTCAAAGTGATTATGGGATTCCTCGTTCACCGAATTACAGATTTAGGGTAAAAACTCGTTACAATTTAAAAGAGAGATTTATTTTTTTTTGGTTGTTATGTTGATTTCTTAAATTGCAATATTACCACACTACGCAATGACGCGGTAATACTATTTCCACACCCGGTATATCTTTTCAAAATGAAAGACTACTGACTAACCTTTGCTTTTATGCAACAAAATAAGTTAGTTTTAAGGTGATGATGTGGTATTAGGATGTAATCACATTTTATAAATAGATAAAGGAAATGCAAAGTTCTTCCAAAGTTCTTACTTTAATATTCTATTTAAAACGAAATACGTAAAAAACATTAAATTATTTCACTCTTTTTTAACCATCACATGGAATTGCTGTTTTTACTTGAGCAAATAGTTCACCAGCTTCTAATGGTATTTTTTGATTTGGACAGTCGCTTAATTTTTCAACAATACACTCCTTGAATTTGTCAAATGATCTAAAATAAAATTAAAACGGGTTACATTATTTTTTTCAATATTCTTTGCATTCTTACCCGCAAAAATTTGGATTGAGTTCAAAATAGTCCTCTTTGTCTACGGCTAGCCTTTCGTTTGTATATAAATTGTTGCAATCATCAAAATCTGAATTATAAACCAAGCATTTGTAGCCATCATTTTCGGCAATTTCTATTATTATGAAAATGTTCAATTAATGTTCAAATGTTTTCAAAACGATCGATTAAGCTTACCAATCAAACGTTTACCATCATTAGCACAGAAATAGTTATACGCGTTACGAGTCATATCAACATTGATTACACTGGTTTTAATCCAATGATATTTCATGCATTCAGGATTAATGGCATTATTATTTTCAGCTAAGCAACTTGTCGCTTTGCTTCCCAATTTACACACTTGTGTTGTCCATGCTCTAACTGAAGCTTCATTTGAATTCGAATAAACTGTTTCGTTGAAAAGATGTATTATTTCTATAGCTTCTACACTCGATATTGCCTTATAACACTTTTGAGAAAGAGTCCGCTATGAAAAAAATTATTTTAAAATATTTGTGTTATTTTTGAAATTATTAAAACCTACATCTTGCTGCATACATTTTGCCTGTTCTGTTAGGTCTTCTGTTTCTTCAGAAAAACTTAGAACTAAAATTAACAAAAAATTTATATATTTTACAAATTATTTTCAATCATTGGATTATTTAATTATTGAAAATCTTACCAAAAACTGAGAATAAAATCACAATACTTTCAAATTTCATTTAATATAAGTTGAATTTAATGCTTCTGTTACAAAAGTTTTTACAAAAATAATTTGTGTTTACTAAATTTGAAACTATTTATAGTAAAATTTGTATCTTTCCATATCAGTTATAGGTTAGATGTTGCAAAATTTAAAAATTCGTTGATATCACAATATTTTGTTTATATATAAATAGCACAGTGTAACCCAAAATATCGATGCAAACTATTATTCATTTTCAAATGTTCATCATCTAACATCACTACATCTAACTACGGAACATTCTACCAACAGATGTACACCGACGATCCTGTCACATGTTTCTGCGACTGCGAGTTGACGTAACTCTCAATTCAATAGACGTTATCCTTCTGGATGCAATCACTGATTAGTAAAAAAAACCCTGATTTATTAAGTATTTAACACGTTTGTTGTTTCTCATGTTTCTCAAGCAATTGCCAGTCACAGTGTCCAATGTTTTTCAACGTCGCAGCCTTTTTTTGATTAATAACATTTTGATATTAATCAAAAAACAATAATATTTCTAAAAAAGAGTCACTAATTTATAAAAATCAACATTTAAATCAAGAGCCACAAAAAAAATTTTAAGTTCTCAAACACTTATCATCAAAACAAATTTTTAACATAAAGAAACCAATTAGGTTTTTCGGTTTTTTGTTCGGCGTCATTTGTTGCACAAGATTAAAAAATTAATAAACGGTAAAATACTGAATCAATACTAGGAAATCTCTCTCTCTCTCTGGCGTTTACATCCCATGGAGGGATTTTGCCGTCTGTGCAATCAGCATCCAATCATCTCGTTCCATAATCCGAGACATTCCGAGGCCTGTGTACAGAATTCATGACAAATAATTTTTTTACGGTAATGGGGTGTTAGCCCTTCGCCCAACCCAAATTTTTGTGAATGGGTTCGTTCTGCATCTTAAGGTCATCAGAAACAACCATTTAACACGTTTATATAGAGAGCCGCTTGATCCAAGACAGACGCCCGCTGCAAGCCGCCCCTAACATAGAGAACTAGGAAATCTGGAGTGGGAAATTTCTTAGTCTTCAGGCCCTCGCCAGTTTCATTTGATGATAACCACATATTTTATACTTCGTGAGCGCCCTATCCTTGACGAGTCCAACAGCTGATGTATATGCCATTTTTCACGATTCGGCCGCTTTTTCGTTTGAAAAACGCCAAAACATTACGATTGCCCGTGGACCTTGTAAATTTACTACCACGCTTTATCTATCTATATATAAATACGTAAGCAAAACTTTTGCGGTACAATTTTAAAATATTTGCTCCATCAAAAGTGTGGCAATATGTATATTGTAGGAAAGGTCTTGAGAAGATGTGTCGAGAAATACTTTTTTTTGAAAATTTACGATTTTTTCAGAAAAAATGGCAAAAATGTGATAATTGTGTTATTTGAGTTTTTTGTTCGGTTATTTTGTTTTTTTTTCAAGTTATTTGTTTCACAATTCAAAATCAATCTTTATCAATTAAACTCTGAAATAATGTGTTGTAGCTATTTGGTTGGGAGGTCTATTTACAATTTCTATTTACAATGGCCGAATTTCGGTTACGGGGCGATTCTTAGTTTTTATTAATGGAGGGTGCAAATTTATTTTTGGAAAACGAGAGTAGTATTCTCCGACAAAAATTCATCCGCTATTGTCGAGTCCGACAACCCAAACGTGCCAAAATGTCAATTGTCGGACTCAAAAATATTAGACAGATTCGTGCTAGATCCTAGTTACAAATTTCCACCCACCATTAATAAAAAAAAAGCGTGGTAGTAAATTTACAAGATCCTCGGGCTATCGCAATGTTTCGACGTTTGCCGAGCGAGCGAAAAAGCAACCGAATAGAGGAAAATTTATGGTAAAAAGTTGTCGGACTCGTCAAGGACAAGCGCCTCACGAAGTATAAAATATGTGGTAATCATCAAACGAAACCAGCGAGAGCACGCTTACTATCTTATACATTCAACTATGAAACCTATATAAAAGCAAATTAATGTCGAATACAAAAATAATAGTACATTATGATGCTAGGACGTAAAGCTAAAGATTTTGGACGGATGTGGAGTTTGCAAATCGAGGCGCTAGCCGAGATTTGCACCCTCATTAAGTCCAAAATAGCTTACGTCCGTGCATCATATACTATTTTTTATTCGCCGCAAGCAAAATATTTTAAGAATAGTACATTATGATGCTAGGACATAAAGCTAAAGATTTTGGACGGATGTGGAGTTTGCAAATCGAGGCGCTAGCCGAGATTTGCACCCACATTAAGTCCAAAATAGCTTACGTCCGTGCATCATATACTATTTTTTATTCGCCGCAAGCAAAATATTTTAAGAAAAGTTGTTTATTCTAAATTAAAATTATAAATTTTCATAAATCTATATAAATAAAAATGTAAATGTTCGTTTGTTCAAAATAGGTAATCTCCGAAAGTACTTGATCGAATCTTTTGAAATTTGGACACAACGTTGCATTCAAATACAGGAAGGTTACGTAGTTTTTTTTTTTTTTTTTTTTTAATTTTTTTTTTTTTTCGTTATACATATGTATATGTTTTATAACGTAGGCTGTCAACAATTACAAGTGTCTCACCTGCTCTATTCTCAAATCACTCAACTTTATGATCGATTTTAACTTCATGCTCAATTTAATCGATTAGTTTCGTATAGTGATAGGCCCAAAGATTATTTTATCTAATTTGTAAACCAATAAGGTTGCAACGTGTTCTCCTTTCGGTAGGACTGTCGGTAGGACTATAAAAATATTCTCCTTGAAGCAATCTGTAATACAATATTTTACACTGAACAAAATAGATCTTTTTGCTACATATTTCTCCCAATAAACATATGGATCAGGAAAATAAAAAATCGTGATTGCACCTTTACTTATATCAAAGTAACTGATTATTAAAATTTGTGTCGCAAGGTTGGTAACAATATCAATTAATTTACATTGCTCTATAATATATGTGAATATCTTTACTTTTACTATATCGCACGATCAGGTGGTGAACCATTGTTTAAGCAATTTTGGATTCAATCCACCGTTAAACATCTATTTTTTTTAAATAACTTCTGTTACTAATTATCTGTTCTTAGTATTATAAATGAAATAGCTGATCTGCATATTATTTGTGATTGTTATAAATTAAAGCATTTAGCTACAGAAAACTTACCATTTTGAAGTAAATTTAAATATATAAAACAGTACTGTGCATGAATAACTAACTAACAACTTGCGCTTATTGATTTTCATGCAAGTGCCAATGAATCAGATGGTTTAGCTGTATTTCTTAGTACTTAAAAACATTAAATTTAAGTGATTCGAGTGTAGCAATACCATTGAATGCCGATAACATCAATACGAATTTGCATGCTTTCATCCATCATAAATAAATAAAAGGATTACAGAAGTAATTGTCGTATGTGCAATCAAATATTCCAAAGCTAACGTTTGAACAAAAAACAATATACGATCAACTAATGCAAAATGTTGATAACGGGGTTGGAGGAATCTTTTTCTTAGATGCGCCAGGAGGAACTGGCGAAACGTTTCTAATCAGACTGATTTTAGCAGCAATTCGATCGCAAAATAGCATAGCTTTAGTTCTTGCGCCGTCCGGCATAGCTGCGACATTGCTACCAGGTGGAAGAACTGCTCATTCCACTTTGAAATTGCCATTAAACATGCAATTCATTGAAACGCCCACATGCAACATTTGGAAAGGATCGGGAATGGGAAAAGTATTGCAGAAATGTAAACTAATCATTTGGGATGAATGCACAATGGCGCACCAAAAATCACTTGAAGCGCTTGATCGATTATTGCAAGATTTGCGTGGAAATACCAGACCATTTGGGAATGCATTAATATTGCTTGCAGGAGATTTCAGACAAATATTACCTGTAGTTCCCCGATCAACACCAGCGGATGAAATAAATGCTTGCCTGAAATATTCTACTTTGTGGCGACACGTAAAAAGGTTAAAATTAACTACAAACATGCGTGTTCTCCTCCAAAAAGATAAATCAGCTGAGATATTCTCATATCAATTGCTGAGAATTGGTGACGGAAAGGTGCCGGTTGATTTAACAAAAGGACGAATTTTACTGCCTCATAACTTCTGCAATTTAGTGTCGTCAAAAGAGGAATTAATTGAAAAAGTATTTCCTGATATTCAAATTAATCATAAAAATCACGATTGGATGAGTGAACGAATCATTTTTGCAGCCAAAAACAAAGACGTCAATGAACTTAACGGTTTAATTCTGTCTAATATTCAAAGCGAGGAAGTCACATACAAGTCCGTAGACACTGTCATGGAAGCAGATGAAGCAGTTAACTATCCAACAGAATTTTTGAATTCACTTGATCTACCAGGGATGCCACCACATGTACTGCAATTAAAAATTGGTGTGCCAATCATCATGTTGCGTAATATCAATCAGCCAAAACTTTGCAATGGCACGCGACTCATAGTAAAAAAATTATTGAGCAACGTAGTAGAAGCAACAATCTTCAATGGAGCTTTCAAAAGCGAAGATGTCCTCATTCCTCGCATACCCATGATACCAACGGATATGCCATTTCAATTTAAAAGATTGCAATTCCCAATTCGATTGGCATTTGCAATCACCATCAACAAAGCTGAGGGCCAAACATTGGAAGTATGTGGTTTAGATCAAGATAACGATTGTTTCTCACATGGACAATTTTATGTTGCGTATTATATGTTCTAGAGTTGGCAAACCAGGCAATCTCTATATCCATATAGTCAATGGATCAACAAAAAACAGTGTATACCCTCAAGTATTATGAAATAAAACATATTAGAAAGGTGAGTGTTTTGTTTTCTTTATTTTTTATATTCAACCAGACTTAAGCCACAATTAGACTATTGCAGAACTCTGCAATATTTCTGCAATGGTAGAGTGTAAAATATTGATTGCAGAAAAAATTGGCAATGAACTCATTGCAAAACATTGCAATGACTCATTGCAATGTTTTGCCATGAGTTCATTGCCAAACTTTTCTGCAATGAATATTTTACACACTACCATTGCACGACTATTGCAGAAATATTGCAGAGTTCTGCAATAGTCTAATTGCGGCTTAAGCCACTGCAACGCGTGGCCGGGTCCAGCTAGTTTTAAAATAAAAATATGTGGAACAAGTAACCTTTGACAAAATATTTATTATTTTTTCCAAATTATTGTGTAGCTATGACAACAAATGATAACAACTATTTTAATTGGATAATGAAATTTTGAATTTGAGGGTTGCTTTGATAAAAATTTTTATTTTTCATAGAATTTAAACAAATACAAATGCTTTTTACTTTTTTGGACGTAGCTATGACAACAAAATAAATAGATGAAAAGTGATACTTTAGAGCCGCAAATCACAGTAATAAAGTAACACTTTAATATGTAGGCGAATAAAAAAGTTGTTTATTCTAAATTAAAATTATAAATTTTAAAATAAAAATATGTGGAACAAGTAGCCTTTGACAAAATATTTAATTTTTTTCCAAATTATTGTGTAGCTATGACAACAAATGATAACAATTATTTTAATTGGATAATGAAATTTGGAATTTGAGGGTTGCTTTGATAAAAAAATTTATTTTTCATAGAATTTAAACATAATACAAATGCTTTTTACTTTTTTGGACGTAGCTATGACAACAAAATATATAGTTGAAAAGTGATAATTTAAGGCCGCAAATCACAGTAATAAAGTAACACTTTAATATGTAGGCGAATAAAAATGATTTTAGATTAAAAAAACTATGTAAAAGCTAAAAAAAAAGAAAATTTACACTAACAAAATAGTTATTTATTTATCTAGAACAAAAAGTGAAACGTTAAAGTACGAGCTAGTTGTTTACGAAATTACTAGTACGTATATTTAAAAACACTTTTCGTTTGAGATAAATACAAAATTTTATTTCATACTGGAAATTTATTAAAATCAAAAATAAATAAAAAAATTTAAAAACCACACTTTTTGAAAAAAGGAACTAAAAAGTAGAAAATAAATTTTCCATTAACACCAGCGTTATGTCTTTTATAATTATATTTTCTTTGAAATTGTAAGAATAAAAAATATTTAAATGGTATTTAACACATCTTAGCATAGATGCAAATATTAAATTTTTGACTAATTTAAAATGCTACAAATGTATGCTATATTAATCTCTAATAAGAGAGACCACCAACGTTTATTCGCTTTCCTTTCTCAATGCGCCACCCACTTTTATTTTATGTAACAAATGGGAACGGAAAACTGTTTGTCAATCGAAAATTAGCATTTTAAATTAGTCAAAAATTTAATATTTGCATCTATGCTAAGATGTGTTAAATACCATTTAAATATTTTTTCTTCTTACAATTTCAAAGAAAATATAATTATAAAAGACATAACGCTGGTGTTAATGCAAAACTTATTTTCTACTTTTTAGTTCGTTTTTCAAAAAGTGTGTTTTTAAAATTTTTTTTATTAATTTTTTTATTTTAGAGTTTTTAGTTATATAATTTTACCTACAAATAAGCTAACCACATTATTTCACAGAAAATGCACCATAAGTAAAACTAGCAATTAAATCACTTACCGAAAATTTAATATTCTTTGAAATTTAAAGTAATTTTAATAAGGTTAATTGCACTATAACAATCGTAATTATGTTATTTAAACATCCAGTGTAAAGTTTTAGTACGTTTCTTTGCTCATTGTTTTAATTTTAAGTTGTACATAAATTATTAAATATGATATTTCGCACCAAATGTCAAGTTTTTTTTCGGAAAAAAGGTCTGAACTATAGAGTTTTTTCCTTAAAATTCAAATCGTTATATTACTGTATGTAATTGACAGATTACATACAGCAATGATAATTAGAAATCATTAATTATGTATTAAAATGTATTGAAAAAATAATAATTATGCAACTATAGAAAAAAAAACTTAACGAGAACACAAAACAATCTGGATTTAGAAGAAATAACAATTATTTAAAATTTTCGAAATACAAATCACACATTATTTACAATTTTGGGCCATTTTTTCATATAAAAATGACAAAAACGTGTAATATGTCCTCTATTATAATGAGATACTCAGTATGAGTAAAATTTCAGCGCGGTAAATGGGTCATTCAGATCTTATGGATTTTCATATAAATTCTAAAGCTCTTAGAGATGGAGAAAAAATTACAAAAAAATTGAAATTTTTTTTTCAGTTTTATTAAGTTTTTAGTCTAAAACCTTTAGAAACGCGTGCAGACTGGTTCAACAAACTTGCTTTTTAAATTTGATACTAATCCCATAATGGGAAGTAGTTGAAAAATTGATGACAAAATTCCACCCAACACAACTGGCAAATCTCAAGTTAAATAAAAGTGTGTAATAATAATGACAAAAATGTGTAATATGTCATATATTATAATGATATACTCAGTATGAGCGAAATTCTGACGTGGAAAATGGGTCATTCAGATCTTATGGATTTTCATATTTTCATACATAATAACTGATTTTTAATTATCATTGCTGTATGTAATCTGTCAAATACACCAAAATAACGATTTGACTTTTAAGAAAAAAGGTCTATAAGCTTTGAAATTAGAACGAAATGTCATACTTTTATTTTTTTTGCGTTCATTGCTTATAATGTAAGGCCTTTTATCCATATAAAATGACACAAACATGTATGATGTCTATGATTATAATGATATACACAGTATTAACAAAATTCCTTCGCTCAAAATGAGTCAACCAGATTATGAGGATTTCAGTGCATATCTTTAAGGTCTTTCAGAGGGAAGAAAAATTTGAATTTTCTTCTTCAGTTTTATAAAGTTTTTTGCTTTAAAAGTTTTAGAAATACGTACTGACTGCTTCAACAAACTTGTCTTTTCAATTTGGGATCAATCACATAATGAGAAGTTACTGAAAAATAAATCACAAAATTCCACCCATCAAAGCTCTCAAAAGTCAAGTTAAATAAAAGTGTGTAAAAATAAAGCGTGGTAGTAAATTTACAATATCCTCGGGCTATCGCAATGTTTCGACGTTTGCCGAGCGAGGGAAAAAGCAACCGAATCGTCGAAAATGGCTGGTAAAAAAGTTGTCGGACTCATCAAGGACAAGCGCCTCACGAAGTATAAAATATGTGGTAATCATCAAATGAAACCATCGAGGGCCCGCTTACTATCTTATACATTCAACTATGAAACCTATATAAAAGCAAATTAATGTCAAATACAAAAATAAAAGCTTTTAGATTAAAAAAACTATGTAAAAGCTAAAAAAAAAGAAGATTTACACTAGCAAAATAGTTATTTATTTATCAGTGAAACAACAAAAAGTGAAACTTTAAAGTACGAGCTAGTTGTTTACGAAATTACTAGTGAGCATATTTAAAAACACTTTTCGTTTGAGATAAATACAAAATTTTATTTCATACTGGAAATTTCTTAAAATAAAAAGAAACGAGTTGTAAGTTTGCTCAAAAAGTTGAACTTTAACGTCCTAGGACTTTATAAAATTTTAAAAAGTCCTAGGACGTTAAAATTCAACTTTTTGTGCTATAAATAATCCGAAAAATGTCGTTTTAGATATCAGTATGAAATAAAATTATTTTTCTACTCCTATCACAGTAAATTATAAATTACATCACATTATCCATGACATGTAAATTGATTTTTTTCTACTCCTATCACAGTAAATTATAAATTACATCACACAATCCATGACGAAAAAATAGCGTGCGGTAATGAATTTTCATATATATATATTACCGCACGCTTTTAATAAAAAGAAAAATTTTTATTTAAAGAAAAATTTGATTTTTAAAAATTAAATATTTCAATTCATTTTGATACAGAATAATGCAAAGCCTACCAAAATTTGTAAACTATTTGCATTTAATTTATAATAAGTAGCTCATTTTTTCAAGCAATTATATTCGTTCGGGCATTAAAATAAAGTCGTAGAAAAAGTATATAACAAATCTCGAGTTGTAAAGCATTTTCCATGCTCGTGAATATACTGCACTCGACGCTACGCGTCTCGTGCGCAAAAATTTCCCTCGCATGTAAAATGCTATTTACAACTCTAGATATGTAATATACTATTAAATAAAAATCAAAAATCTTACAATATTAAGTATGTATGTACATGTGATGGGTAGCGAAAATCCGAAATTCTACGTCCACGCCGTGCTACCTGGGTAACGCTAACAGAATTAGGTTGGTGTAGTTGAGAGGGGCAGAGTAAATACTGCTTATACTCAATGATTCTGCACCATGGCGAGTCATTGGCGCCATAAAACCAATGCAACTCAAGCGTCTGTTCTCCATGTTAGGGGCGGCTTGGAGCGGGCGTCTGTCTTGGATCAAGCGGCTCGCTATATAAATGTGTAGAAAGCGTCTGTTCTCCATGTAAGGGGCGGTTTTCAGCGGGCGTCTGTCTTGGATCAAGCGGCTCGCTATATAAACATGTAAAAAGGTTGTTTCTGGTGACCTTAAGATGCAGAACGAACCCATTCACGAAAATTTGGGTTGGGCGAAGGGCTAACACCCCATTTCCGTAAAAAAATTATTGTCATGAATTCTGTACACCGGCCTCGAAATATCCCGGATTCATTATTGGAACGACCTCGGAAACTGTACCCGGACTACGATTTAAAAATGGGAACCTGGAACGTGCTAAGCCTTAGAAGACCAGGAGATCTCCTAAAACTCACACAACAAGTCGAGAGCTACACACTAGATATAGTGGCATTACAAGAACTAAGATGGCCAGGTAGTAGAATCCATGAAACAGCGAAAGGATACACTCTTTATTATTGCGGTCATCAAAACGGAGGAGAATTTGGAGTTGGCTTTCTTATACACCGTCGCGTGAATCAGCATGTTATCGACTTCTGCCCAATTAATATGCGGTTATGCACACTGAGAATCCGCACGCAAAAATTCAATGTAACGATCGTCAATGTTCATGCACCTACTGAAGATAAAGCAGATGATATTAAAGACCTGTTCTTCCTAGAACTCGAAGAAGTCATCAATAAAATCCCGCGGCACGATATAAAAATCGTGGTAGGTGACTTTAATGCTCAAATTGGTAGGATTGCAGAACTTAAAACACATATCGGCCCTAACAGCTTGCATCATACCAGCAACAATAACGGTTTTCGCGCAGCCGAGCTGGCTATGATGTATGATCTAGTAATTTCCAGCACTTTCTTCCCTCACAAGAGAATTCACAAGGCAACGTGGAAATCAAATGACGGAAGAACGGAAAATCAAATCGATCACGTCATGATCTCTAAGAGACACTCCACAAGTGTAACTGACGTTCGATCATTCAGTGGTGCTGATATAGACACTGATCATATGCTTGTCATCTTTAAGTACAAGTGCAAATTATCATCTACATTTAATAGACAAGCAAAAAAGACCGTGCGCTGGAACGTCGATGCATTTAAACATCCGGAAACGCTGAACAGATATCAGGAAATAATAACACAAAACATAGAAGAGCATGACATCTCTTCTGAGATGCCATTAAACATACAAGAAGAATGGCAAACGCTTCAATCAACCATTATAGCCGCAGCACAAACTACAATCGGAAAGCGGCCACCGAAATCACACAACGAATGGTTCGACGACGAGTGCCGCCAATCCGTTGAACATAAACAAAAACTGCGAGAAAAATGGTTAGCAAGGAACACCCGAAGCTCCCAAGCTGATTATCTATGCGCCAGGAAAGCCTCAACAAAACTTCTACGTAAAAGGAAGCGCGAACACATGAAGAGCTGCATTGAAGACATCAACCAACATGCGGCCAACGGAAATTCAAAAGAGTGCTTTGCCAATGCACGGAATCTGACAAAAGATTTCCACCCAAGATCTACAGCCATCAAAAATGAAAATAATGAACTTACAACAAGTGAACGTGATGTGCTGGCAGTGTGGCGATCCCACTTTCAAGACCTATTGAATAGGACGAATGAAGTTCATCCTATTCGAGCAATTGCTCCATCAACTGAAGAGATTTTTGTCCCTTACCCAGCAATAGAGGAAGTGGAAGCTGCAATTAAAAAACTGAAAAATGGCAAATCACCAGGTTTCGATGGAATTCCCGCAGAACTACTTAAAAATGGAGGAGCAGCTCTGGTCTCACGTATATACGATCTGATTCTTGCAATCTGGGACCAAGAAGAACTGCCTGCTGGATGGAAAACGGCTCTCATTGTTCCGCTACATAAGAAAGGTGACCGTCTAAAGTGTGCGAATTATCGTGGCATCGCATTGTTGAACACTGCATATAAAATACTAGCTAATGTCGTACTTGCTCGACTCATCCCGTTCGCCGAATCTATCATCGGTGACTATCAGTGTGGTTTTCGTCCCAACCGCTCAACCACAGATCAATGTTTTACATTAAGGATGATTCTGGAAAAATGTTGGGAGTACAACATCAGCATTCACCAGCTCTACGTTGATTTCAGGCAAGCATATGATAGTATCATCCGCGACAACCTCTGGTCCGCATTCATATGCCTTGGTATCCCAGAGAAACTTGTTTCTCTGTGCAAACTCACAACATCGGGATCAAATTGTAGAATAGTAATCGAAGGGTCAGTCTCTGATCCTTTCGATATAACATCAGGTGATCGACAAGGTGATGCACTCGCGCCTGTACTGTTTAATTTGGCGCTGGAGTACGCGATAAGAAAAAGCCGAACTGAGACGCAAAACTGCATATATAATAAATCTAGTCAAGTTCTTGGCTACGCAGATGATATTGTGCTTCTCGGACGTAGAACGAGCGATATTACAAATAGTCTCTCTCAGCTTGAAAGAAATGCTAAACGACTTGGATTATGCATCAACACCAGCAAAACTAAAGTGTTAACAACATCTAAGAACATACCTCCCGGAAATCTGGATACTGGCGACTACGAAGTGGAACGCGTGGAAAACTTCAAATACCTCGGGTCTGTAATAACATCGTCAAATGACATGCAGGCAGATATCAAAGCCCGTGTCTCTGCCGCATACAGAGTTTTCTACGCATCCTCAAAACTTCTGCGATCAAAACATCTTTCGCGGTCGTGTAAACTCACACTTTACAAAGCATTAATTCGACCTGTGCTTACATTTGGAAGTGAAACCTGGACACTGACTTCATCCGATTGTAGAATTTTATCAACATTCGAGAGGAAGGTCATACGAACAATTTATGGTCCATGTAAAGTTGCTGAAAATCAGTATAGAATCCGAATGAATCACGAAATCAGACAGCTCCTTGGAGGTTGCGATGTAATGGGATTCATTAAATCTAACCGGATTAGATGGTTTGGTCATGTAGAAAGGGCACCATTAGATAGAATGATTAAAAAAGCGTCCCAACAACAACCAGCTGGTGTTCGTCGAAGAGGAAGACCTAGACAACGCTGGCGTGATGACATCATCCAAGACCTTCGTGATATAGGATGTCGAAACTGGGGTCAACTGGTCATGGAACGAGATGAATGGAAGCTTATTGCACAGACGGCAAAATCCCTTCATGGGATGTAAACGCCAGAGAGAGAGAATGTACATGTGATGTAACTGCTTGCATGACGCAACGCAGCAAATAACTAAGAAAATGTTACAAATTGTTTGATAGCACACATTGTATGTGTGCGGATAGAAGATAAATCCTCGGATTAATCGTCGTTTGTATTGTATGAATCAGGATAGATTAAAAAATCTATCCGAGGATTGTTGATCTATCCTGTAATGAAGCGCTTTCTCATTGGCGAACCAATGAGAAGGACATAGCAGGAAGCGTACCTAGCGAGATTGATTTTCAAGCCCCAAACTAGCTTCAGCCCATGGGAACGATAAAGTAACCCTGCTACTTCAGCACAAATACAGACATGTACGCTATTCACGAAAGTTTGCAGAAATGGAAAGAAATACAAGTGGAAAAACGAAGACTCTGGCGACCCCTGTTGCGAAAGACCCACGATCAACACGTCCAACCCCCACGTTCACTCACATACGCCCACACACACACACACACATTCACACCCCTTTATCATTATGACCGAAGTAATAAGATAAATTTACTCACCCCATGATTAAACCCCGTCGTCCTATTCTGCTTCCATCAGCCCTCCATCAGCACGTTGTTCAGGTTTGAAATCTCGCAAAAATGCTTTGTATGTCGCGAACGTTATGGAGAAACGATGAATCAATTGGCGATCAGCAGCGTTGCATAAACTTGTATTTAAAATCGTGAGTCAGTTTGTCCTTCAAAAGCGTTGACTCAATTTATAAACAATGACGTTGAACCAATTTGTAATCAAATGCGTTGATAGAAGTAGTAAAAATAGTTGAATAAATTTGCAGTCAAAAGCGTTGACTCAATTTATAAACAATAACGTTGAAACAATTTGTAATCAATTGCGTTGATAAAATTAGTAATCCAAATAGTTGAATAAATTTGTAGTCAAAAGCGTTGACTAAATTTATAAACAATAACGTTGAACCAATTTGTAATCAAATGCGTTGATAAAATTAGTAAAAATAGTTGAGTAAATTTGTAGTCAAAAGCGTTGACTAAATTTATAAACAATGACGTTGAACCAAGTTGTAATCAAGTGCGTTGATAAAATTGGTAATCCAAATAGTTGAATAAATTTGTAGTCAAAAGCGTTGACCAAATTTATAAACAATGACGTTGAAACAATTTGTAATCAAATGCGTTGATAGAAGTAGTAAAAATAGTTGAATAAATTTGCAGTCAAAAGCGTTGACTCAATTTATAAACAATAACGTTGAAACAATTTGTAATCAATTGCGTTGATAAAATTAGTAATCCAAATAGTTGAATAAGTTTGTAGTCAAAAGCGTTGACCAAATTTATAAACAATAACGTTGAACCAATTTGTAATCAATTGCGGTGGTAAAATTAGTAATCCAAATAGTTGAATAAAGTTGTAGTCAAAAGCGTTGACTAAATTTATAAACAATAACGTTGAACCAATTTGTAATCAAATGCGTTGATAAAATTAGTAAAAATAGTTGAGTAAATTTGTAGTCAAAAGCGTTGACTAAATTTATAACCAATAACGTTGAAACAATTTGCAATTCAAATGCGTTGAATGATTTTAAAGTCCACACCGTTGAATAAATTTGTAGTCAAATGCGTTGACTAAATTTGTATTCAAATTCATGGAACCCAATTGCAATCAAAATCGGCGAATAATTTTATAATCCAATTCGTTGAATAAACTATTTTTATTTAAGATATATTTGAACTATTCTTTAAATTACAGTTTAATCATTTAATAACAAGAACGACAAAAGTTATATAAACACGGTAATAATTATTTACAACTCATCACGCCAGTCTCGTACATTCTTATATTTTATATTTACAGATAATGATTTTTTTGTTTTTTTTTTTGTATTTATATTTAATAAATTAGAAATATTCACTAGCCTAAAGTTCAATAATTTAATAACAATGACGACACATTTTAACTAACACGGTAATAATTATTTTAAATTGATCATGCCAGTCCCGTACATTTGTATAATTTATAGTTACAGATAATGATTTTTTTTTGATATTTATATTTAATATATTAGAAATATTCGCTAGACTAAAGTTCAATAATTTAAGAACAATGACGACACAATTTAACTAACACGGTAATAATTATTTTAAATTGATCATGCCAGTCCCGTGCATTTGTATAATTTATAGTTACAGATAATGATTTTTTTTGATATTTATATTTAATAAATTAGAAATATTCACTCGATTAAAGATCAATAATTTAATAACAATGATGACACAATTTATCGGAACACGGAATAGGTATTTAGAACAGAAAGCTAATTCGTTAAGCGAATTATGCAGGTCCCTAATAAATTCTCACAGTTTTATAAAATTTTTGGTACCTTTACTAATCCTTTTTCGCGCTTATCCAAAATGTCAGCCAAGCCCAAAAGTTTGACGTGATATTTTTTTATCCAAATTGGCACAATTTCGCGAAATGCAGGACCAGACGTCCATCAAAAGTAATATGTATCACAATCACTCACGATCGTCATCTTCATGGTGAATTTTATTCCATTGTTGAGAACTGCCGACGTAGTAAAAGAAAAACACTCCTCCAACAAAATCTCATGCACGACTGACAGCCGTCCAAACACCAAAAAAACAAATGTAATAGAACTGAGATAAAACTTTGAATTAATTAAAAATTGTTTTACTTAAATTTTAAGAGAAATACGTGAATACAAAATATATTCCATAATTGTGTTATTCACGAGAATGATTTTTGACACAAGACTTAGTGATTGACCTACACGGTCATTATTAAATTTTTTGTAAATTTTCTTACGGCACATAACAAACATATATAAATTTTTGTATATTTTTTTGGAGTTATACGGCACTAATATAAATGATTTATTTTTTTTCTTTGATATTCCGCACAACACAAAACATATATATTTTTTTTACTAAATTAAACTAGTGGGACATCACATTTAAAAATAATTTGCACTAATTAAACTATTTAATAAATAAATTGCAAATAATTAAAATTTGTACTACTTAAAGTTCTAACTTAACTTTAATAGAAAATTGCATGAATGCAAAATTTTTCTTAAACTTTGTCATCCATGAGAGAATATTTGCTGCACAAGAGAATGAACATTTTTACAGTGCTCATTATATAGCCAAATTTTTAGTCTCGCAATAACTCGAATATAGTGTTTAGATGGGAGATAATTAATTTACATCAGATTTTCAAATTATTGGGAACTTATTATAGTTCACAAAACCGTTTGCTATTTGATAATATTGTACGAAAGTAAGGTTTGGACACAAGATATTTCCGACACATCCATAACACGTATAATTGAATTCAAAATGAATCAAATACAGATTCGATCAATGATATGATGTTTAGACATTTATTAACTACATTCTGCAATATCAGTACAGTGAAGTTCAGTTTAATAACGGAAGGATTGTTTAAAGCAAAACACTCATACAAAGACAAATCAAATGTTTAGCAAAGCAAGAATAGTAATTCGTTGTATGTTGACGATTGGAAACAGAATACACGTAGCTGTTATGAGGTTTTGAGAATTTCGTTATTTCATTACGGTTTGTGTTTTGAAAAAAAAGGAAGAGTTTAAACTCAAGTAGTAAGGCGAGAACAATCGAATGGAAGTATAACGCGCGTCAATTTTAGTGCGTTGCAAGATTAAATTCTGATTAATTTTTAGTGATTATACGGATGATGATTAAGGAAAATTATTAATTAATTCAAATTAACCAATATTGTGTTATATTAATGAATAAATAAATCAGGGTAATTAGTGCAATTTTCTTTCTCCTATACGTTTGTCCGGCTATTGCAGATTTAGTTAGATTTTAAGAAATATATAAGGAAACTATGGGTTAAGGAAACTAAACGAAATATGACTATTGATGATGAAGGGATGAGAATCCATTACAAGCGTTACAGATCAATATAAGTAACAACAACCAAGGAGACTGCGACTGCAACACACCACGTTCTGACATTAATCCAGACTATCCATTACAATCCTTTGATCTATCTTCTATTTTTCTTCTATAAAACAAAGGATAAAACAATTTGTTTTTTTCCTTGAGATGCGCAAAGCAGAAAAGTTTTGTTTTGAATTTGTGGTTATTTTTGAATTTAAATTTCTGCGTTTCAAAAATTTGTTTTTTGATATAAATTAAAAGTAAAATAAATAATATTTTAAATAATATAATTTTAATATATTCAATTTCAATTTTGAAATAAAGTTTTTTAATTTATGATTAAATTCATTTAATAAAAAGTAAAAGAAAAAGTATTGCCACTTATAAAAAAATGCTATAAGCTGCAATAAAAACAAAAATAAAAATTAATCTATCCGTGTTCATACAATCGACGAAAAAATAATCCTCGGATGAAGATAGAATTTTACCCTCAGATTAAAATTTAATTTTACAAAATTGCCGAATTTTAATTTAAATTAATATAATCAAGTTGTCAGATATTGTTTAACGTATAAATTTCTTCCAAATTATTTAGAAAAAAAATGTCAATTTAGTGAAATAAAATAGTTGACTAAATTGATTTAGCAAGTTTAGTACAATTTAGCATCAATTAGAATACAGCCTTAATCCAAGATTTTCGAGTGCGATGACATTTATTAAAAATAAAGTCGGCCATATTTATTAATGTTTTTAGCGAGGCCGATACGTGTTTTCTTAGACAAGATCTATTCTGTTACAAATCTGGAGACATGTGGTTACCCCACAATTTTCATCAATTTTATTAGGTTTGCGACCAAAAAAATTCGATCAAAGTTTCTTTAATTATACAAAAGTCTCAATTATGTCAAGAAATTTCAGTCAGGTTACATGTGGGAGTAACTATACCATTAATTTTTCACCCATTTAATTAGGTCTGCTAGGACTTAAAAAGAATAGCCTCAAGGCGGACCAAAGTTTTCTTAAATTAGAAATAAGTTTGAATTACATATATCAAAAAATTTCAGCGAGGTTACATTTCAAATAAGTAACCTATTGAAATTAGTGATTACCAAAAATTAATTAAAAATATTAACTAACGTAATTGAGAAAGTTGGCCACTAGATAAATATTGTTTTCTTATTTAACTTACGTTTGCTCATTTAACTTATGGTAGTCTACTGCAAGTCGCCATTTTTCTTTTTCACTGGCATCTGCCTTCTCTTTTACTTTCCAAATTGGTGCTGACCAAGTTGAGTAACTAGGACGAATTATCCCATTTTCTAGCGTTTTGTCATTTTGCGATTCCACTTTTTCCTTGTGGATATACGGGTAGCGATAGCTTTTCGTAAATACTGGTTTTTCGTTATTAAGATTGATCGCGTGTTTTACTTGATTTGTAAACGACAATCGGTGTGATTCTTTAAAGAAGACATCTTCATGTTTCTTACACAGTTTAAAAATTGCCTTTCTTTCTTCAATGTTCAAGTGATTCGTTCTAATAAGCTGGGTGATATTCGTAGATTCAGCGGAATCTTTTGATATTACGGATGAATGATTTACTTCAATGTGATAATTATCTCTTAACATTTGTTCTTTAACAGGTTGTTCAATTAAACACACTTTTTCTTGGTTATAGAGAAATTTACTATTTTGACAAATGAATACCAGTTTTTGGCATGGTATATACCCTCAGGTATCACTAATTGTTCTTGTATCTGTACAGGTTTAATGTATATGCTACCATTTTCAATATCAACAGGGATGCTGATAGTCATTTTCGTTCTTGGTGGAAAGGTATAGTTTTTCGAGATAAAATTAGGTTTAAGTATTAATGGAATTGAAATATTCTCAGTTTCTAATAACGATTTTTGGAAATCTAATTTTATATTAAGCTTTTGCATAATTTCTAATCCTATGAGTTCATCAAAGTAGTTATGGAATTTAAAGACTAAGAAGTCTAAAGGTTCTTTAGTTTTGAGTTCCATTAGACCTTGACTGGTTATATCGTGAGTTTGAAAAAGAGTTTTCACCAGAACAGGCTGAATGGTTTTGATCCGTGTAGGATGTACATGTTTTGGGTCTATATAAATGACTTATTGGCTCCTGTATCTATGAGCATTTTTAATGTAGTATGCGGGCTTAATTTAATATGAATATATGGTAAATAAAACGATTGATTAGAATTTAGTTTTATATATCCATGGATCCAAGAGGTTCTCTGAGTCCTGCGAGATATGTTGCAAGACATATTTCTTTGTATGAACTTTATTTAACTATTTGAGATGATAATGATTTTTCATTCAATTTAACATGATTCAATATTGTAGAAAGGATATCAATAATTTTAGAAAAATATTTTTCTACTTTATCTTGTCCTTGGTAGATAAGATGTAAGTGTCGTATAAGGCTAGTCTCGTTTCGTTTGTCTGCATAATGAGTGGTAAGGTTTTCTTTAATACTGTTCCAATTTAATTGAGTTCCATACGTGGTAAGTCTTTCGTCGACTTCTCCAGTAATTTTATTACGGATTGCTCGAAAGAAAGTCGTAGGAATAAGTCAATTTTCTAAAATCTGCGAACAACTTGTAATTATTTCGTCTACGTTGTCTATAAAGTCATATAATGTATGTCTACTACCTTCATATTTAGGTAAGCCTTTAATAACATCAGGAATTTTTTATCCGTTTACTTAACTAGTCACTTTTTCGATTTCACCCTATTATTCCTAATTCAAAAATTCCTAATCTCATTATTCTTTTTCCGAATAATCCTAATTCCCAAAAATCCTAAAAATATAATTTTATACCAAAAATCCTAAAATTACTTTTGTAATGTAAAAAAGTATAATAAAAGTACTTTTGTAATTACTCGTGGAATTGATTCTAATGGGTTTTCAATCACTTAAGTCTTCAGTGCTACGGTTCGTTATATGGGATCCGCCCCTGGGGGTGGGGATAGGTTTGTTGGACAGCTTAGTTGGTGGGGGTTATATATATGTAGGTATCTTAGGCCGGAGGGGTGGGGTTTAGATTATTTGAAATGAAATATTTTAAGATATAATATTTTATGATATATTATTTTATTTTTCACTCGCTTCTGCGACCCTGCACACCTTCGATCAATAGAACAATAGCTATTGAACAATCAATAGAAAAAGATAACAAATATTTTGTCAAAGGTAACTTGTTCCACATATTTTTATTTCAAAATTTATGCAAATTTATAATTTTAATTTAGAATAAACAATTTTTTTTTAAATATTTTGCTTGCGGCGAATAAAAAATAATATATAATGCACGGACGTAAGCTATTTTGGACTTAATGTGGGTGCAAATCTCGGCTAGCGCCTCGATTTGCAAACTTCACATACGTCCAAAATCTTTAGCTTTACGTCATTTGTAACATATGTATGACTAATCTAATTGACATACATTACATATGTTATTCTTCCCATCAAATTATTCTATACAATTAAATAAGTCATCAATAACTTAAAAGCCTAGATCTAATTTCCATAAATTCCCACGATATATATTAAATAACGAAATTTAAATAACGTAAAATAATATTAAAGTTGATGACATTACAGAAATAAATTTACATAAAATTTATCGAAATAAATATAATTCCTGCTGAACGAGGCAATTATATTTATTTAATATATGATTGACCGATATTAGCTTTATATAATAAATCGATTGATAATTGGTTAATCGATTTAATTATTAAAATAAAGGTAATACTAAGAGGGGATAATAGTGGAGAAACCCTCAACCAATTGTACTATAAATAAAACGAAAATCATAGCGAAAAATAAGAATTAATAAACTTCTCTTAAAGTTAAAGTGTTGTGTTTAATTTAAACCTTTTACGGAAGAAAGTCTGCCCAATAGGCCTTAGTCTACGGGTTAATCATGGTTTTTCCATTTGCAAAGACTTTCTTCCCGTCATAAATATCGAGATAATAAGTGAACACCGAAGTATAACAGTTCCATACATTGCATCATAATGTACTATTGTATGCCTGGCACGCATGCCGCCTGCATGTGAGATTTTTAGTTAAATCTATCCTATATATAATATTTTTATAGCACTAAAATATCAAAATAATAATTTAAATATCTTACCATATAGTAAAAACAACTTAAACACATTGCATCATTTGAATTGCAAGAAAATCAATTTATATGGGTTCTCAAAGTTTACAATTTTGACAGCTCTTAGTTGGATTACTATGTTTTTTTATAACTCCGTAGTTGGATTCTTATGTTTATTTTTTCAAGCTAGTATAATTTACTAATATTACAACGAAGATGGCGCACTTTAATTATTTAAATATCTTAAATTTGTTTTTAACTTTGTTAATAAATGATTAAATTAACAATTAAATAAATATTTATAAATTTTATGCATTTGTTATAAAAAGTAGTGTTACTACTACTATTACTAGTGCGAATGCGTTTTCCAAACGCGAGTTATTGCAAACTAACTCTTGTTTGGAAAACGCATTCGCACTAGTAATACGATCTACTATTGTTTGTTTGATTCTCAAAATAATTTATCTTTAGTTACTTAAAGAATAATATGGGAAATGCAAAATGTACATTTCGATAAGATAAATTTTGTTTTATTTAATTATATTTTGAACTTAATAAATTTATAAGAATTTAATGTTTACAGTTTGTGAAAAATATTATCTTTTGTTATTTAATCATTTTTTGGAATTCAAATATTTAAATGTTTTGGAAATAAAATATGTCTGAGAATCTTGTTGTTTAATAATTATTGGAAAACTTATTAATAAAATTACTGATAAAGAAACATGCATTATGGCCTATGGTATAACTAATATAACTAACATAACTATCTAGGGTTGTGTCATATGGACATTGACAGATGCATATGACAGAATTACAAATGACATAATTATTGTTGTTATGTTGCAGTCTGCGGATGTAACTCGTGCACTAGCTAGTGTTTCTTGAAACTGTTCGTAGAATTCATGTTTTGTTGCATCATCGGCTTGTAAGGTAGGTGCAAAGCATTGTATGATCGTTGTATTTCTAATTTTCGATTGGAATTTTGCAGTTATTATTCTGCTGCTGATAGGTTTCCCCATTCGAGAAGTGCTTTTTCTTTGCGTTGGGTGTTGTTAATATTGCTACGCCTTGTTCATGTGTGTTGGGATTTACCAGAGAAGGTCATGTAATTTCCTTTACTCGTTGTTAGATCTCCGCTGTTTTTTCATCTTACTTCACTAAATTAGGAGTATCTCGATGTTATTATTCTACCATTACTTTCTCAATTTGTGCTAACCTCGTGTCCGGGAAGTAAAGCCAAGTGTCGATATTTGATTTTTCCGGTTTTGATCTGCTTTGTTGCCAGTATACGTTTCTTTAATCATTTGAATTTCAAATTAACAGGTGGAATCCTAGCCAGCTTCCATGGCTGCTGGATAAGGTATGCTGGCATACCGTGGGCAGGATATTCTTGTTTCAACGTAATTCAATCATATTCCATATTTTTCTGATGAAGTTCCCGCGCGGTTATCCGTTTAAGTTGTAACTTTCTTGCAGATGGTTCCTTTCTCGCAGATGGTTCCAAATCAATACAAATTTTCTATTTGAAATGTAAAAAAAAGCAATCGAAACCAGAATAATGCTATCATATGGCTAATTCATTCAGTTGCAACCAATCCGTTTTTTTCGTACAACAGATTGCGATGAGTTTAGCATTGGTTCTCCCAGTTTCGGTTCATTTTATTTTAATATTCTAATGTGCGCATACTTATAAATAAATAAGGATAAGTTACGAAAAAAAACTTTTTGAATAAAAAAATGATAGTGAAATATAACAACCGGTATATGCAGGCATTTCGGTATTCGGTATACCGATGTTGAATACCTTATTGTAGGGGTACCAAAAAACAAAACAATTCAGGTAAGGATAGTAAAAAAGCGTTTTATTTTGCAAAATTTTTTTATTCAAAGAAACAATTTATTTTCGAACTACTTTTAAGAAAATCAAAAACTACAATACCAATATGTGTTTGTGAGTATCAACCTTCACATGGAATAGCTTCTCGAGCAATTGGAAGTATTTCACCTGCCATCACAGCTAATTTTGGATTCGGACAATCACTAGATCTTTCAATAATGCAATCCTTCATTTTGTCAAATGCCCGAAATAAGATAAACCATATATATACACTTTCAGCCCCCTAAGATTGTTTTCCACCCTTACCCACAGAAGTTTGGATTCATTTGAAACTCTGGCGATTCCATATTAGTTATTTTCTCACTCATTTTATCACATTCATTAAAACGTTCACGATCTGAGATGCAACTATAAACATCGTACTCTGCAATTTCTACAACATAAGAACACGTTGTGTTGAAAAATAAAAAATTGATTTTAATATTATAATCACTGTCAAACATACCAATTAAATGTTTTCCGTTATCGGAACAGAAATAATTTATAAGTTTTCGGAATAATTCAATATGTATCAAACTATCTTTAACAAAAGATAATTTAATACATTCAGGATATGTTGCATTAACTGAATCATCAAAACACGGAAGCACTTCATTTTGTCCTAATTCACAAACTTGTTGTACTATTGATTTCATCGATTCGTTCGATTCGTTCGCATTTAAATGAACTGTTTGATGGAAAGCTTCTTTTAACTCTAAAGCTTTTTTTCTACCTATTTTCTCAAAACAAGCCTCGTAATTTATCTCCTAAAATTATGGAAAAATTTTTGGGAAAGTAAGTTGTTTTTCGTTGATTTCGAACTGCATATATTAATAAAACTTCATTCGTACCAAATTCTGTTCCCAACATTTGTCTCTCAAGTCCTTCGTTTCATCGCAAAGAGCTAAAGCTAAAATTAAAAATAAATTTATGTTTTTGATATAGGTAATATAGAACCAATAGTTTAACATAGAATAAATACCAATTGATGAAAAACCAAAAATTAAAATGTAAATTAAAGATTTCATCTTAAACGTAGAATTCTTCTAAGGCTTAAAGTGATAAACTTCTGTAGTCAAACTGTTCAGTTCAATTGATTAAAAATGAAATTTTTAATAATTAATTTATAATATATTTACTTTTTTAGGAGATAAGATTTGGCCTGTAAAAAATTCTTTACAACACAAGAAGTCGGAAGACGAAATAAAATCTATATAATAATATATTTATTATTTATTAATTTACTTTTTACTTATCCAAGCAAAGGTTAAATTTCAAAGAAATTATTAGAAATATATTGTTGTCATTGAAAACAGTCAACATAATAATTAATTAAATCAAATGAAATGGGAAACTTGTAAGTTTTTTTTTTTTTTTTTAATAAGAAGTGTTGTGTAGTAGGAAAATGTGTCACAACAACACATAGATACCTTTTAAGACTCAGGTCCCACAACAACATGCGTCTTGAGGTATAGGTGGACGCTTTTTTTAAATCTTTGTGGATTGAAGGCACTCGAGACTATTGATTCAGGCAAAGCATTCCATATGTACGATGTACGCACAAAGAAATCCCTTTGCATTCTATTACTATGACAGTAAGTAATCTCGACAGTCCGACCGCCCGCACAAACCGATTGACGAGTAAAACGGGGAAAAACATATGTCTGAGGCATTATGGACCTGATTTCATCCGAGCACTGCTGGTGACGATATTTATAAAAAACAACGAGATCAGCAGCAGTGCGACGATGTTGTAGGGAATGTTAAATCTCGATCACCAACAATTTTTATAGCTCGCTTTTAAACAGAGTCCAAAAGAGCCAGGATAGTAACAGATGCAGCGCCCCAAACTTGACAACAATACTCCATACAGAAACGAAATTAGGACTTATAAATATGGAGTAATTGATGCGAAGTAAAATATTTTTTAGATCTATTGAGGAGGCCGAGTTTTCTTGACGCTCTTTTTTCCATGGCCATTATATGATCGTTGCAGAAATATCGTTGGGAAACTCGGTATTTGATCTGGAAACAATCAATAGCTGTGTTTTGGTGGAATTAAAATTGACTAAATTTTTGTCACCCCAATCGGCCACTTTTTTTAGGTCCTCGTTTACATTTATGGCAGCGTCTCTCCGGACGGGATTTATCCCGTAACAAGTTAATTCCATAACAAAAATATAATTATTGCACGCATAAACAAAAGAAAATGTATATTTAATTATTGTTTAATTAGAAATAGCATATTATTTAACTTCCTAGTTCCTACGGTCGGTCGCCAAACTTTAGACTCAATACAAAAATTTTTAGCTCCGAATCAACTACACTATTTTTTCGGCAAGCGTTTAATTTTTTTATAAATATCAAATTAATACAGCAAAATCTCGTGTTAAATATTATATGAGTTAGAGGTTTCGATTTTAGTGACTTAATTATTGAGTTTCGTTATTTTTAAATTTATTTTTTTTCTTATTTTTCATGCAAACACTAAAAAAAGTGCGTTTAATCTTTACACGCGCTTGATGTAAACTTACTGGCTACTGTGGCAGGCATTACTAAAAAGATAAAATATGAAATTAATATGTCATATTGAAATTTAGGGTATAACATTTATTGATGATATAACTTACGTGTGTAATAAAAAGCCACATTTTCGTAATGTATTACAAAGTCAATTCAATTACATAATATTAACATAATTATTATTATTGTCGTATGAACTTGAACAAAATTTAACAACAATATACATTAAACTTCAACATTTAAGTTTTAAATCCATTGTAAGGCACCTCTTTTAATTTCATGTAAGCCAATTAAACCTCTTTTGAATTTATGAATACTACAATCATTAACTAAATGATTCATGGCTTAGTTTTCTCCACATTTACGAAATGGATCCTCTGATATATTCCATTTATTTAATAAATACTTACATCTTCCGAAACCACAACGAAAACGGTTTAAACGTAACCAATCTTTTCTTTTAAAGTCAAAGCCAGAATATTTAACAGTTACATCCTTAACTAGCTTAAAGTTGTGAACCCTAGCATGGTTCTATTGATTTAAATCATAACATTTAAATCATAACTTCATTTTTCAAGTAAGAGCCAAGATGGTTTTCGCGATAATAGTCTTTTATTCTCTTCCATTTAATTATATCAGCTTTATTTGTATGTTTTTTCGATAATAATAGTATGTATTATTGTATTGTTTTCTAACCTATAGCCTAATGAACTTAACCTATTGCCTAATGAACATTTTATTCAATTGGTATGATTCCAATTGGTCAAATTGTTTTGATTTCATTAAAATTATTTTCAAATTATAATCACAATTGCTTTGATAAGTTTTGTTCAAAAATCAAATTTTGAGTAATTCTCTTATTTCGTTTAGTTGAACTTGGTTGATTGTATGAGAAGGGCGTTTTTTATCATCAGGGTTTTTTTATTAAGAAATTTGATTTATCAATTAAAACAATATAGATTTATTGTTTTAATTGAATTAAATGTTTTTATTTTTTATAATACACAATTCTTTTTTATAATAAAATCTTTGTCAGAGAATAAAGTATTGTAATCGATTCGTGAATAATGAATTTTATTCTCTCGCAAATTAAAATTCTCGCTCGTGCCTCGCTCAAATTTTAAACTTTTGCTTGAGAATAAACTACTTCATTATTCACTCATTGATTAAACTACTATTATGAGGTAAAACTTGTATTTCATCATATAAAAGGAAATTTTGATTAAATTTACATTTTTCAATTGTAGTGAAAAGGAATTTTACTTCGGTCTGAAAGACCTAAGTATTACATTCATGAGCCAAAAGTGAAATTCTTACCCCCACTTTTTTTGGCATTTCTCGACGTTTTAGGACCTACTGATTCTAAAAAAGCAAAAAAAAAAAATGTATGTCTGTCTTACCTACGCTGCAGGGAAAACGGCTGGAGGGATTTCAAAATTTTTTTTTCTAAAAATAGGTATTCACAAGGGACAGGCCCGAAAGGACGCTGTGTTCGATAAATGTACCGGAAGTGTGTCAAAAAATCATTATGTATGTAAAAAATAGCAAATTTTCATATTTTTGGCTTAAAAAACGTTCATTTTAAGTGATTACGAGTAGGAACATTAAATTTGGAGAAATCTTGATGGTCGGGATTGGTATGTGAGATCAAAAACTAGATTATTGCAGTATAAGTTTGTCAAAAAAATGTTGTCAAGTGTGTCAAAAGAAAGATTTTTATTTATTTTTTACCTAATTTTTTGGAAAAAAAAAATAAAATTAATTGTTTGTTTGAAATGAAGTTTTATTATTATTATTGAGAATTATGGCATTAAAAGTTTGTCAAAAAATTTTGTCAAGTGTGTCCGAAGATTTTTATTTATTTTTTGACCCAATTTTTTGGAAAAAATAAAATTGTTTGTTTGAAATGAAATTTTATTATTATTATAGAGAATTATGGCATTATAAGTTTATCAAAAAATAATGTCAAGTGTGTCAAAAAATGATTTCATTTATTTTTTTAGCCAATTTTTTGGAAAAAAAAATGTAGCTGTTTTTATGACGTAAATGTAATTTAGAATGAAATTGGACATGGAAATTTTTGAATTTGTTATAGTTTTTGAAATATTTTTGGAATTTTGAAAAAGTTTGTATTTTTGAATTTGGAATAATTTTTGCAATATATTTAGAATTTCGGCAAAAGTTTTAATTTTTGATCTTGTAATAATTTTTCGAATATTTTTAGAATTTTGAAAAATTTTTAATTTTTGATTTTATTATAATTTTTGGAATTTTGAAAAAAAATTCAATTTTTGATTTTGTAATAATTTTTGCAATATTTTTAGAATTATGGAAAAAGTTTGAATTCTTAAGAATTTTTGAAATATTATTGGAATTTAGAAAAAATTTAAATATTTGATTTTATTCTAATTTTTGGAATATTTTTGAAATTTTGAAAAAGTTTGATTTTATTTAATTTAACAATATTTTTAGAATTTTGATTATAATTTTCCGGCAACGTATAGATGTTACGTGTTGGTTTTGTAATAAATTTTTAAACAGAGATAAAAAATACTTGTACTTTAACAAAGAGTTATGTTTGATATACATCGCTGCCCAAAACTAAAAACCATGTCCTCATAAAAGTATTTTGGCGAAAACTATATCATAATCTTTGACCCAGACCGAAGTCTTGATATCTCAGAGCTGTGAGATTTCAGCCCCTCCATATTTTCTTCGTAAATTTGACGGAGCTATATTGCAAAGTACATTTCACCATTGTAGAGAAGACGACTTGAGAGCGCCACTTATAATGCGAAGAGTGTTAAAGAGCTGGGCATCAATTTTATTACAATGTGAGCTTCCAAGCCAAGATGGCGAACAATATTTTGTGCCGGATACACTTTCGAAAGGGCTGATTATCTCAATCAATTTGCATTTGCACCCCACGAAGTTCCAGCTAAATTTTGTATCAAATAATTTCTTGACCGAACTTTCAGTGCTTGAAATATGAAATTAGAGGTTTATGATAACTAAAGTGAGAAACATAAACTTTATTTTGCGCTTTAGTTGTTGTACCAAATCTTGTTGTTGAATCAAATTGACATGTATTCATCGTTAAATTTTATTTGTAATACTTTGTTAGACTTTGTATAATAGTACATTATGTAAATATGCTTTTTTATTACACACAAACTATATTTTGAGATCAATTAAACTCAAGTAAGTAAAGAAGTAATTCGAATTTTTTCAATTCAAAGGTATGGTCTGAAGTTTCTCAGAAAAAAAACTCCAATTCACATTTTTCGTGTTTCGGATGGGATTCGAACCTACCCTCGTCAGTGTCCGGCTCGAATCCTTGGGCAGACACGCTATCGATTACGCCTTTGAGGCGATGACAATTTCAAAGTTGAAACTTCTTCATCACTTATTTATTTTTACGTAAGTTGAATTTTTCTACTGTCATTAGACTCCATATTATGGAAATTATATGGGATTTTTTGCATTAACTTTCTAGACAATACATTGTGTGAATTCATAGAATGGTGAACATTTCTATTCTAAATAACATCCTAAGTCACGATTGTATAGTCATTATTGATTGTTTCCAATCAATGTGAAATCAATGGCTGACACTTGGTCAACTTGTAGTCCTATATGTATTAACATTAGACTACACTAAGGGAATTTAAATTTATTTTGGATTTTTGAGATAAATTAAACTCAAGTAAGTAAAGAAGTAATTGGGTTTTTTATCAATAAATATTACTCTAAATTTCAAAATGACATATTTATTTTATATGTAATCTGTTTAGTAATACCTGCTACAGTAGCCAAAGAAGTATTACTTCAATCGCGTGTAAAGATTACGCACTTAATTTTTTGACAAATAGCTTTTTTAATTTTTAATATGATTTTTCTGATTTACTATAAATCATTTAGACCTTAGTTACTGAAATCATAATGACATTCATAATTCCCAAGGGAATTATAAGAGGGAGCTATGGATTCATAATAGACCTAATTTTTATTATAAAACTTATAACAATTTTAGAGCACAAAAAAAATTTGAACAATAGTAATTACTAATTATAAAAATTTCAAATTATTTTATTTTAGAATTTTTTTACAAATAATGATAATTTTACAATTGTTCCATATATCTTTGTACGTCATCTTCAGATATCTCCTTACCCAGGTCGCTCCCTCTATAGTCGATCATTATACTCTCTGCCGTCTTCTTTAGAACTACTGTCTCCAAGTAAGCAGTTATGTTCTTTCCCATATCCAGTTTGTTACAATAATTTTCAAAGAATTTGATCACCAGACCATCCCACGTTATAACTATAGGTATGATTGAAACTGTGGCTTTATGCATAAGTTTCAGCTCATCTGCCAACAGTTCATATTTCCTTGATTTCGTGAGCTCCGTTGTAGCCAATATTTTCTTGTTTGTGACTCCAACCACAATTAATATGATGGTTAGCCTATTGGTTTTTAAGTCATTAATCAGCAAGTCTGGTTTATTATGTTTTATCCGATTTTCAGTGTGGATTGTTACGTCTGACTTGATTCTGACGCTCTCATTACATATAACATTCTCCACCTTGTAATTTTTTAGTATCTTGGGACTTTGATTACAATGGTGGCATTTCTTCCCATCAATGAAAACATTACGGTCTTGTATCTTAGTGTACATACACTCTTGTTGTGGGGATATATTTCCTTTAGCGAGCCACAATGATGATTATCTTGTATCTATAATTTTCTCCTCATTTACAAACAGAATCCCATGCATCTTTTTTTGTTTTATTCTTTTAAATCGCAAGGAACGTTGCTTGATTACCACTTCTTTTTTGTTGCAATTTTCTTCTGTCAAACTGTATTTGTTCTTGATATATTCAACAATAAGTCCGAGATGTGTAATATCTTCTTTCTCTTGCTCTATTATCGACTTTGTACGTGGGTTATTAGCCAAGTGTTTGTGCAGATCTAACAACATTACTTCAGATTTATCCACAACACTGATTAATCCTCTTCCAAGTTGGAATTCATCAGCTTCAAATGGTATTAATCCCAAATAATAATTTAAAGTGGAAATGGCAAATTCATTTAAAGCTCTAAATAAATTACTTGCGTTAAGTTTTGTCTTGGACAATTTCTCTGCCCTACCAAATAATTTTCGAGTCAAGACGTCCTTATTTTCAACCATAACCAAATTTTTCAAGTCCTCTAATATACCCAAATACTTGTACCCTTTGACGGTATCTATTATCTCTGCAAAGCATCCAATGTGGTTAACATTACCGGCTGATTTACTATTGTTAATGTCAAACCGCATCTTCTTAAATGTCTCATTTGATAATCTACACATCTCGAACTATATGGAATCTTCTAGTGCTATCAACTTAATGTCATCTATAAATATGAAGTGATTCCTTCCTTCTTCTTCATCTTTAAATTTGAGTTTAGGACAGTTTTGGTTAAGTATCCTACTCAACGGTTCCATCGTTAAAACAAATAAGATGTAACGATGGACTATTTCCAATTTTTACTCTGAAAATAATAGTTTTCAAATTCAATAATAATTTTATTAATTTTCTCCAATTGTACTAAACATAGACATTTATGCGTACTACTGTACATTTTTTTTGATGATTTCAAGTAAATTAAAAATACAAGTTTTGATAAATGATGGAAAATGAAACAGAAGATCGAGGATAATATGATATAAAAACGATCAAATTGTTTGGATCGAGTTAGTTAGTAAAATTTAAATCAATTAGTATGTATATTATTTTTAAAGGTTCAGTGAGTAGATAAATTTAAATGGAACAAATTGTGTGTGATCGCAAAATTAAAGTTTTAAGTTAATAAATTATAATAATGGTTCTCAATAAATTCTATTAATTGAATGTTTATTTATTTTCATTTGTAAATTGTCTAAAGTGATAATTTGAATTGAGATTTTCAGCAAAAAATAGTATATTATTGAATTAGAAGCTAAAGTTGTACTTTTTGTTTTGAGTCTATAGTTTGACAATTATATACGAAACACAAAAAGTCACTTTAGCTCCGAATTCAATACACTATTTTTTCGGCAAATGTTTAAATTTGTTTAAAAATATGAAATTAATGCATCAAATTTTTTATAAATATGTTTTAGGTAATAAATTAATTAGATTTAGGTAATAAAATTGGGGTGTGATAATAGACAAGCTCCTCGTGCTACACCCTGGTTATCGCAAATAGTCTATTCAAACTTGGTAGCAAAATATTTCATTTCGAACTCTTGGCTGTGATACAAAAAAAAATAAAAAATGAACCAAAATCAAAATCAAAATAACAACGGTACTTTTCAGCACCATAAGACAAAAATTATTGGACCCTCAGTCCGTATTTTGCAATTGAACATTGAAGGCATAAGCAAGTCAAAAACTGAACATTTACAAAGATTATTAAAAGATTAGGACATCGACGTTATAATTCTGCAAGAAACGCATGCAGCAGATGAAGCGCAACTTACCTCTAGAGGAAACATTGTTGGTTACAAATTAATTAGTGCTATTTACCATCAATCATATGGATCTCCCACGTATGTTAAGTCAGAAATAATAAACTGCACCCATGTACTTACACAGGCGGACAACGATATTCATCTTATTGTTGTTGATATATCGGACATGAAGATTGCAAACGTATACAAGCCTCCTAATACAGGATGGCCAGCTGATACCCTACCATTATTTCACCACCCAGCAATATATACTGGTGACTTCAATAGCCATCACACCCAGTGGTCCTACTCAAACAACAATCCCAATGGTATACAACTGACTGACTGGGCGGATGATAACAACATGTTCCTGGTATATGATGCAAAAGACATGAAAACCTTTAGATCTGCAACGTGATCAGATGGCAACGTGATTACAATCCCGACAATTGTTTTTTCCACAAAAAACGAACAACGTAACCCTATTCCAATATCTAGGGCTGTCTTACAAGGTTTTCCACGCTCTCAACATCGTCCAGTAATTCTTGAGGTTGGAATCCAAATCCCACTCGTTAACTCTACTCCTCAGCCTAGATGGAATTTTAACAAAGCCGATTGAGGGTTGGAGGTTAGAGCTCCATATAGGTTGGAGTTGGATGCAGTGATTCGCTAGATCCTACCCATTCCTAAAAATTATGATAGGTTCGTTGGAGCCATCATCTCAACTGCAAAGAAATGCATCCCAAGAGGCTTCCGTGAAGAATACATTCCTGGCTGAAGTAGAGAGAGCGATAAATTGTATGAGGAGTACCTTAGTAATGGTGAAGCAGACGTGGCTGATGACTTAATTTACTCACTGGACGCCGCGAGGAATAAACAGTGGATTAGCGCTGTTGAAAACATTGATTTTTCCCATTCAAGCAGGGAAGCATGGAGTCTCCTTCGGAAACTGGGTGGCTCAAACTCCATCACTCGCGCTTACAATGAAATAAATCCAGAGGACATTGCAAATCATATCGTAAACATGTCTCGTTCTTCTATTAATCGCCTTCATAAGAGAACAATTAAACGTAAATTAAGAGAAATGAGGCGCAATTGCTCGTTTTCATCGAAGTATGCGAACTCTTTTAGTAGCGAAGAACTAGATTCAGCTCTGTCCCAAACAAAAAACGGAAAAGCAGCGGGCTACAATGGCATATTTCCAAAATTTCTTAGAAATGCGGGAAAAATGTAAAACAATAGCTAAATAAATTTTTCTCGATTATCCTAGAAACCGGCAATCTTCCAAAACACTTTAAGACTACGAAAGTGATAGCGATACTTAAACCAGGTAAACCATCCAATGAACCAGGAAGCTATCGCCCAATCGCACTTTTGAGCACCTGCTACAAATTGCTAGAACGGCTAATATACAACCGTATCGCACCAAGCTGGTTTCCGTCCTAATCGCAGCTGCACTGACCAACTGCTCGCTTTAACATCCTACATCGAAGCTGGGTTTCAAAAACAATTAAAACAGGCGCAGTATTCATCGATCTCACTGCAGCATATGACACAGTCTGGTGAATTGGGATTATATATGATCTGTTCAATGCAATAGCTTGTAGCACCATAGTAGTGTAGTCCCACTATCGTTAATTTTCAGGTTAATTGATTTTTCAGGTATGAATATATGGGTCGTGTTTTTTTTTGGTTTTTAAATAGATTTTTTTTTTGTTGTTGTGATCGAAATGATGAAAAAAAGCAATAACAATGCATATGTTTTTGATTTTAAGGAATGAGTTTGTGTTTTGATCTAATTTTGAAATAAAACTCTGTGGGAGGTCTAATAAGAAAAAAAATATACGTGTATGTTACATGAATGAAAAAACAAAACATCTGCTTTGAGTTTAAATCAAATATTTTTTTGGTTGATAAGCTACAACAACAATTGCATTGAAATTAATTCAGATTGTATTGAGAGAATGAGCTTGAAAGAAAACTAGAGAAAATGATTAAAATATTTTTTTGTTGTTGTATCTTATAAGAAAAAATTCATTTCGGTCCCACTATCGTACATGAGTTGATTTGACTGAATCAACTGAGAAAAAACAACAACAATTGCATTTAATTTTTCAGCTGTTTCAGTTGCTTCAGTCAAATCGAACACGGCTATATGTATATATATATATATATATATATATATATATATATATATATATATATATATATATATATATATATATATATATATATCTTATAAGAAAAAATTAATTTCGGTCCCACTATCTTACATGAGAAAATTGAAGATGTTCATGATATATTTTTTTGTAGGTAACAAAATTGTTTTTGTTGTAGTATTTTGTATTTTGTTTCGTAATTGCGTGCGGCTTTTTTGCGTTAAATGATTAAGTAAGATTTCGATTTTTTTCATTGGGGCACATGTGTTGTTCTAGTTTTTTAGTTGTTATATAAGATTTGTGTATAAAGCGAGCAGAAGAATTAGAACAAATTGTGTTGGAAAAAAATTATGATGTGTTGGAAACCAAAAACTTTTTATTTGAAATTTTAGACGGATGCCTTAAAACTAAAAATTATAAATAGATGTTCGAAATGGACCAAATCATTTATTTCAAAAAATATGTTTAATGTGGAACAACCTTTTACCATGCAGATTTCTGGTCCTTCTTCTTCGGGGAAGACCACGTTTGTATTAAAGTTCTTGCCACATATTCATGGTATAAAGAAACTGGTTTGGTGCAATGGTGAAACTAATTCGGTCGATCTAAAAGATTTCGATTTTGAAGATATTGAAATGTTAGACAACGTCCCCGAAAATTTTGATAATCTAGAAAACACATTAATCATCTTGGATGATTTAATGACTGAGGCGTATAATAAAAACGTTTGTGAATTATTTACCAAGGGTTCACATCATCGAAATATATCTGTTATATTGATTACCCAAAATGTGTTCCATCAAGGAAAATTTTGCAGAGACATTTCGTTAAACTGCAAATACTTAGTTATGTTTAATAACCCCCGAGATAAATCTCAAATCTACCCGCTTGCTAGACAAATTTATCCAGAAAATATCAAAGAGTTTGTGAGAGTATATAAGGAGGCAGCTTCAAAGCCTTACGGTTATTTATTTATGGATTTGACACAATCGTGCAACGACTTATTTCGCTTCCGCTCGAGTATTTTTAATAAAGATTATCAAGAGTGTTATGCGCCATCTAAACTAGTATCACAGCTAAAAAGGAATGAAGCGGCTCATGGTACACAAACATACGTTACATATGCTAAGAAATTGTAAGCCCCGTATACGTAAATTTATATTAGAAAAAAGTAAAACAGATTTAATAAAAGCCTTATATGAAGTGTGTTTAAATGTTTTAAATGGTAATGTCAATATCGATAACAACTGTAAAACTCGTTTGAAGAAACATAAGAGTGCTTTACGTAAAATTGTCGATTCCAAATCTAATTTATCGGTGAAACGAAAGGTGCTAGTACAAAAAGGTGGATTTTTGCCTATTATCTTATCAGCTGTTTTATCTGGGGTTATTGGAAAGTTATTGGAGGAAGTTACAAAATGAGTTTACAACGTATGATTGTTGTTCATCCTGATACATTTGAGCAGTGGAAAAAAATTATGTTAGAAGACAATAAACTATCGGCATTAGATCGTGAAATGAAAAAGATTTTGTACAATAATAAACTAAACGATATCGATAAATGGAACTATTACCGGCAAAGTCTTTTAAAAATGTTAAATGTGAAAAGAAGACCAATTGGAATAAATCATTTTCCAGGCTTAAACACTAGCGTTGTATTAAATAAACAGACGCAAGCTGATAGCGATGCTTTAAATATCCAGCAAAAGGTGGATGGGAACACGCAAACGAAGATTTTAAAAGGGCGAAACGCAAAAAATCAAACTGAAACGTCTGAAGGTCGAAATATTGCAATACAAACTAAGATGATGAAACAAATTCAAGAGCCTAAATCATTTGATGAACTGTTTGAAACATCGAATAGATTTTCTAGTTTTGAAAATGCGGATAATAATGACGATCAGAGTTTTCGTAGTTTTGATGAAATTCAAGAATTAGATATGGATGATAGCGTACGACGAAGAGCTCTAGAAGGTCAACCGCCCGATGTAAGAATATCGAAAGAAAGACTTTCTCTAAATCCTCAAGAGTACAGAGTATTTGAATTGAATACGGGAGAGAATGTGAACGTTCCAGTTGAACGCCGTTTCACACGTTCTACAACAAAAAGGTCGAGGGTTGATCCAACGCAAAGTGTTATAAATTTTCCTAAACGGAAAAAAACAAACAGTGAAACGAGCACACCAAAAAAAAAAACACAAAAAACAAAATCAAAACAACAAACGATTCCCTGGCAAAGCTATAAAAGTTAAGTTTAGAAGTGTTAATCATCATTCAGATTTTTGATGTTATCACACGACGTCTACAATGCTAGCTGATCAAAAATCTTTTTATATTACATTAACAAGTAACAGCTCTCTGGATTTTTATCCGCATAACACACTATCAAGATTTACTGTTAAACTTCCTTATTCACTTAACTTGAAGGGTGACGATCACGCAGAATGGTATATGGGTGTATCAAAATTTGCTTGCACCTCTATAATGAAGAAACTTGGAAAAGATCCGTCTATAACGTTTATTGCAGAACGAGGTAATACTGGTGTAGAAATATTAGATATATTAAGACAGTATCCAACTTTATTTGCAATCGTTCAACATGAAGATTTTTTCGATCGATATTCTGAGTCTGCTGACTTGCCTTTTTACGTTTTTTCAAAAGATTTCGTTCAAGTTGGTGTTGATAAACGCAATTTTAAATTAAAATTTAATAAAGAATACACAATAAATCTACTCTTTGACTACTTATTTTCACAAATTGATAAAACTGAATGGAGCAAAGTTATAAAAAATTTAAAAGAATCGATTGCAATTAAACCTTCACAATCTTTATCAGAGCAAAAACTAACGATGTTAAAGAAACGTGTCAAAGTAATTTTACCGGAGCCCATCCCAGAATCTGAAGCTGTACCGAACTATATGTGTATTTATTGTGATATAGTGCGACCTCAAATGTTTGGTAATATAATGGCTAGAGGGTTAGTAATGCATCCCGTAAAATATAAAAGGCAATTTGAGAGTTATCAAAACTGTGAAATAGGAAAAATTCAATATGCACGACTCGAGAGAACACTGATTACAGATATCAGTCTGCTATTAACGGATGAAAATGGGGAACAGATAAATTTTAAAAATGATTCATTTTGCACAATGGTTGTTTTACATTTTCGTAAAGGTATATAAAGAGGTGAAGCTGTTTTTAAATTTTATTACAATGCATAACGCTTATCTAAAATATTACGTTCAACAACACGGTGGAAATAACCCAACCGCCAACGATGAATTTGGAAATGTGTTAAAATTGCCAAAAGTATATCAGCGAGGTCGAGGGATTGGTAGTGTATTTGCTAGTTTCTGGAAATATCTTCAACCGCTTCTAAAAAGCGGTGCAAATTTTTTAAAGAACGAGTTAATTGACACGGGTTCCGACATTTTAAAAAATATAAGCGCACAAAAACCGATACAAAATATTCTTCGTGATCGATCGGTGCAAGTTGTTGACAAATTAAGAGATAAGACAATCGATAAAATAAATGCAATGGCTGGAACAGGCATCGAAAAGCGGAAAAGAAAAAGATTCAAACGAAGCTTGAAAAACCCAATAAATAAGAGAGCAACTTCTGAAAAAAGACAATCGAGCATCTTAGCAGCTCGTGTAAAGAAGCATCTACCAAACAAACGCACGCCTAACAAAAAACCACGCGTTTTAGATATATTTACATAATTTAAAAACTTAAACAAAATGTCTTTCCGAGAGTGTATGAAATCCGAATTGGATCTTTTCGCACCTCGTAACATTCAAACAAACATTGTGAAAACCGAAGAAGTTGCCTACAAACCTTTAACTAGTTTAGAAAACCAATCGATCATTGAATTCGTATGTCATGGACACAGTGATATGTATTTAGATTTATCGTCCATAAACCTATGTGTAAAACTGCGTCTAACCAAAAGTAATGGTGCATTGTACACGGATGCGGATACATCTCAACCAACTGTAATAAATAATATGCTGCATTCACTGTTTCGTCAGGTAAATGTTTCGTTGAACGGAAAAAACATAAATTCCTCAGACGGTAATTACAGTTATAAAGCGTACATTGAAACATTATTGAATTTTGGTGAGGATGCGAGCAGGACGCATTTGGAGTTATCGGGGTTTTATCCGGATACCAAAAAACTTGATACCTTACCGCCATCTCAAGAAGGATTGTTGAAAAGACACAGTTTAGTGAAAAATAGTAACATTGTTGAGCTGTACGGAAAAGTGCATGCAGATATGTTAAATCAACCGCTATTGCTTTTGAATAATGTTGATGTGAGATTAACTTTTACGCTCAACAAACCTGAATTTTATCTTATGACTGATGCGGCAACCGATGACACATCTATAAAAATACTTGAGGCAACAATTTACGTAAAACAATGTGCAATTAATCCTAATGTTTTAATCGCGCATCATAAGATGCTTGAACAAACAAATGCAAAATATCATTATAAGAGATGTGAAGTGAAATCATATACGATACCTGCAAGCGGTAACTCCTTAAATTTGGATAATATTGTGTTGGGGCAGATGCCAACAAATTTAATATTTTTTATGGTTGATAATGATGCATACATTGGTTCGAAGAAAAAGAATCCTTACAATTTCAAACACAATAAAATGGCTTCGTGCACTTTGTATGTAAATGGGGTTCCAACACCAAGTGCATCTATAACAACCTCATTTACTGGTGGTGATTCGTGTGCGCGTGCATATTCGACAATCTTTTCTACTATGGGTATACTGCACTCACCTCAGGGCAACCTTATCACAAGAGAAATGTATGCATCCGGCTATTTTATGATCGCGTACGATCTCACACCGGATTTAGCATCCAACGATGGCTGTTCATCTTTAGCCAATCAAGGAAATATACGTTTTGAGGCACGTTTTGATGCACCGATTCCTAACACCTTAACATGTTTAATTTACATGGAGTATGATGCTAGCTTGGAGATTGATCAAAATAGAAACATTATTTTAGATCAGTAAAAATATAAATAAACAAACTTCAGATTTAACTACACATTAAGACATTATGAATACAACAGAGTTAACTATAGCCCTACAAAAAAATCCTATCACAAAAAAATATTTTCGTGGTGTGTACGCAATTGATCAACTGCCTAAAACAGTCTTAAATAAACCCGCATGCTACGTTATTAATACTGATCCATCACACAAACCGGGAACACATTGGGTGGCAATTCATTTTCCCTCTGGAGCTCGTGCCGAGTTTTTTGATTCGTTTGGTAGAAAGCCATTCGATCGTAGATTCCGCGCTTTTTTGTTAAACAACTCAAAGTCTTACATTTACAATCCAAAAGAACTACAAAATCGCTACAGTTTCATGTGTGGTAAATATTGCTGTATCTACCTCCATCATAGATGTAGTGGAAAATCAATGAAAAGTTTTTTAAACGGATTTGCAACCGATATGTCTGACTACAACGATCGCATCGTGAATTTTGCCTACAAAAAGTACTTTAACAAAATGGCAAAGAAAAAACGGTGAACGAACCAAATAAAAACTCGTCCAGCTTGAAAAAACATGATCAAACTTGTTCAATGTAGGTAAAAGTGTGTTATTAAATTTTTTTTTAAATCAACTAATAACAAACTTTTATTTTCAGACTTTCAATACCACTGCAGAAAAAAATTCAAAAAAAATAAAATAAAAAAAATTAAAAAAAAAAATTTAGAAAAAAAAAAAGATTAAAAAAATATTTTTAAAAAAAACTAAAGAAAAAATAATAAAAAAAAAATTTAATAAAAAAATTTAATAAAAAAAAATTTAATAAAAACAAAATGAAACAATTTTTTACTAATTATATTTTTTTTTTTTAATATATCTCAAATATTTATACAAAGATTATTATATAAGTCACAAATCAGTTTGTTTTTAGACAAAATTGGTAGTTCGTTAAATAATCTGGAATAGTTGCATTGGTTTGTATTTTCGTGTGTTGGCGTAAAAAAGTCTTTGTAGTCCAGCTTTGTACAATTTTGTTGAACACATTTTTGCATATATAAATTGTAATAGGCTCTTACATCCTTGTAAGTTAGCCTATACCAGCTAAATATTGAGTGAATTAAAGGCGCCAACTCTTGCAATCTGCCCCATTCTTCTCCATTCAATTGTATTTTAAAAGATTTATCGGAAAAGATTACATACTTCTTCCCGTTGTTGTACGATAATCTGTATCTGTTGTCTTTCCTGGCTAACATTTGTTTGAATTTTTCGATGTCATCTCCCTCAAAATATTGTTGAACTAATCCAATTTGGTTGAAAAATAGATTCCAGTCATCCCAAGCAAAGCAAATAAAATCTTTATCATTAATCAACAGCAGTTGTGGTTTGAAAATTTCTGTATTGTAGCCAATTACAATGAAACATGATTTATTGTCGTTTAAAAAATAAACATACGACAGCAATAAATCTGGTTTACGCATTACTAACTTCTTAACTTTTTCCTTAACAATCCTCTCCATTTTTACTGTGAAGTACTCAGTTGAAAAGAACTTAATAAACTAAAATCAAAATGAATTTAACAACACTTACTATTTGATCAACAGCATTGAACATTTATAAATAGCCGGCGTCGTGTGGAAGCTATTAAAACAACCAATAACTTCAATCAAAATGGAGCGCCAAGAAGTGATAAACGAATTACATAAACAAGCAAGAAAAAATTTCGAAAGAAGAAAAGTTATAACAAAAGGGATAGATGATCTATGGCAAGCCGATCTTGTTGAATTAACTGCATACAGCAAATATAATAATAATTATCGATTTCTTTTGGTGATTATCGATACTTTCTCTAAATTTTGCTGGGTATCACCCCTTAAAACTAAAACAGGTCGAGAAATTTCTGGAGAACTGCAACAAATAATGGAAACAAATCAAAGGTTTCCAAAACATCTTCAAACGGACATGGGGAAAGAATTTTATAATAGAGAATTCAAAAATTTAATGGAGAAACACAATATAAACCATTATTCTTCATTTAGTTTCTTAAAAGCTAGTATAGTTGAGAGACTAAATAGAACTATAAAACAACGAATGTGGAGAATGTTTAGTTTTCGCGGCTCTTATAAATGGATAGACATAATTACCGAAATAGTTAATGTGTACAATCGGAGTAGACACCGAACTATAAAAATGGCCCCCATTGATGTATCGAATAAAAATGAATCGTATCTTCTAAAAAATGTTTTTGATTACAAACCAAAACTGGGTAGAGCAAAATTTAAGAAAGACGATTATGTTCGAGTTAGCAAACATAAAACAATTTTCGAAAAATCTTATACTGCAAATTGGTCTCCAGAGATTTTTCAAATAGATGAGGTAAAACATAAATTTCCTGTAACATATTTGTTAAAAGATTTTAAAAATCAACCAATTTTCGGCCGATTTTATGAACATGAATTACAAAAGACAAAACATCCTGACATATATTTGGTAGAAAGAGTTTTACGAAAGAAAAAAAATCAACTTCTCGTAAAATGGTTAGGTTTCAATAAAACACACAACTCTTGGATAAATAAAAATAATTTTATTTGAATTTAACACTTATTCTATATTTACATTTCGTATTTATTATAATTATATTTATTTTTGTTTTAAACCTTTTTATTACATATTAAAATACAATATTACTATTAAAAACGAGAAAAATAAAAACTAAACAAAACATTTTTTAAAAATAGGTTAAAAAATAAAGCCAAATGGGATTGTTTTATAGTCATCAAGACAAATTCGCTTGTTATATGTAAACCCAAATTTCTTAATTTCAGGCTGAGAAACTACTTCTAATATTTTTCGTCTCTTAATTTTTTTTTGGTCACAGACCGTACGAAAGCCTTCATCACTAACATTGGTTACAATGCTCTTCAAAGTATAAAAATTCAAAGATTTTTGCGATTCAACATTTAGTGTTATGCCTTTACACTTTGCCGTCTCATGATATTCCTCTTTATCAGGATTGAACGCAATGAACCCATAGCTTTTAGGCCCTGTACTAACAAATTCAGTAATATAGGCATTTTTTCCGTATCCTGATAATTCGTCGGTTAAATCACCTACAAAATTACCCGTTTTAAGCACTCCTTCATTTGACACGTCTTCTATAAAAATAATTGAATCGGTATCACAATAGAGAAGTTTTCCTTGAACTTTCGCTAACTCTTTGTAAAGCTTAATTCGAGCATTAGCCGTAGTAAATGCGGCCACAGCTACGGAAGCGTGTTTAAGTGGTATAACAAAATCATTACTTGGATGTTTCCATTTCACCCATAGAACATTTTCTACTGGAAATACATCGGTAATTTCAACTCCTGGGGATGAGATTAATTTGTACAATTCAGAAACTGTATGAATGATGGCCGTCTGATTCTTATCATTTCTTTGACCCAATTTTCCCCAAAGCGCATTTAAAAGAAGTTTACTGCAACCTCTTTGTGAAGGATTATTTGTAATTGCTTTTGGATCCAAATGAATCCCTTCATGCTCAAAAAACTCCTTAATGTAGTTTTCCTTTTCAATTTGAGTGGAAACGTTTGGAGGCCAATCACTTGCTTCTTGTTTTAACTTAAGGAAGCAATTCATATAATCAGTGAACACGCCGCCACACTTTTTTTTCTCTATTATATTGAGCTATCTCGTATTGCCAAACTTCAAAAATTTCTGCAATCTTGTAACCATGATTAATTGCTAGTTTGACTTCGTCCAATACCCAAGTACCTGATAACATTCGTTCAGATTCCTCATGTGTACAACGGTTGCAAACATTTTCAGTTTCTCCGCACGTTCGACATAAAGTAAATAGAAGTTTGTTATTTATTTTCATTGGAAGAATCGGAATTAATAGTTTTTGAGGGGGTAGCACTAAACACTTGATTAGACCGTCAATACTTAAGATATCGAGGTTCTTACACTCTTCTCTGCGAAAGACTTTTGGATGATGAATGGGGTTTTTACCATATTTATTTACATACGGGTAGAGTGATGTAAAATCAAAATATCTTATTTTTTCACCATTCTTTACTTTGTAGTAAAGCTGAAATGTTTCGGTTCGGCCACCATACAGGGCATCTCTAGGATCAAGATGACTATACTGCAATTCACGATCGTTATCTAGAGTTGCGGATAGCTCGGGGTTTTCAGACAGGAAGTTCTTAAACTCGCACTCCCAAATTTTTTTAATGTTGTACCCTAGCGACTCTATAACATGCAATCTAGCCATTGATTGTTCGTATTTGTTAACGAACGAATCGTTACCATTTATCTCAATGTTTCTGGCTACAAAACATTTTTGACAACCATGCCAATAGCATCCTAGAAATTCATAGACAGTATTGCTGCTTGCGCAAAACCCATCCACGTAAAAATTGGTGGTTGGTATTTTTACTTCGAAAGAGATTTTTTCTGAAATTTGTTTACTCTCATAAATTAACCATTTTTGTCCAATACGAGATTGGTTTTTATCGGCATGGTTGTACAAGTTTGTTGGAATTACCCCCAAAGTTTTTTCCGCTAAGAATTTCTTACGATAAGCTAGCATTACTGCCTGAGCTAATGTAAATGATTGCAACAAAGGGTTAACATCTGTTGTAGTTAAGAAATCATTCATAAATTTAATACAACCCTTGCGAAGAATTTCAACATCTAGGCAACAATATTTAATTAATTCCTTCCGATTATCGTAAGGTAAACTGAGCTGTGACTGTTCACTATACCAGTTGTTGAATTTTATAACATCCTTCTGACTCATATGAGATATTCCAAAGTATTTGCGGTCGGGAAGATCACCTACATAGTTGTAATTCTCAGGTGTATTAAAAAAGTGGGGATACCAACCTTTAGACAAATTTTCCAAACCAAATGTTTCAGGAAATTTAGATAGAGCCATTGGCAGAAAATTTAACGAATCAATGAAAGTAATATGATTATCATAGGTTATTTTATAAATTTTCATCCCACCTAAAATAGGGAGAATTGGCTTGTCTCGTTTTGCCAGCTCTTTAACAATAAACTGACCATCATACGATTTAAAATTATGAGCTATACAAAATATTTGAGCAGAGTTTTTGCGGAATGTTTCGCAGAAATCGATAAATTTTTTTACGCAATTATCAGTCGAGTCGTTTTCAAAAACATGTTGTCTCTTAACACAAAAAGAACAGCATGTGTTTGAATCCGTCTCCAAATAACATGTATTGCAAACTATTTGCGCAACACATAAATTGGGTTCATGGAGAAATACGTCTTCTTTTAGTTTTGTACTCTGTACACACTCCAGATCAAAAAAAATTATAAAAAATCTGGTTGGCGGAAATCTTTTATATGTTTGAATATAACACTGATGTTCATGTTCGACAATTAACAAACAAACGGAACATTTTTTTTCCTCACAGTCATGTATTTTATACGGTCGTTTTTGATAATTAATAAATCTTGAACAAAGCTTGCAATGTTTTAGAGTATCACAAACGTTGGGTTTGTGATTTCTATAACAAATTTCCCCGTAAAAAAACCTATTACATTCAGAACATGTAATTTTACTCTTTGAACTGTTACACGGTGGAACGTGTTCACAGCTCCTGCACTTTTTTGAACATGTATGCTGGTGTTTATGGTTATACACTTCTACGCAGTGGGCACATTGATATTTAAAACCAAAAAAACCCTTTACATTTTTTAAAGCCACAAAATGTTCAATGTCTTCAAAATAAAATAAGTTTATTGCTAAAGAATTCTGGTCGCCAGAGGAAAACAATATTTCTTTGGGGTTGTTTTTATCACTGTAAACAGTAATTTTATAATTATGTAGCAGTTTTTGATACGCGTTTATTTGAAGTAATGAGGAACCAAAATGTGTATTAATCTCAACTTTTGCACACTTCATTAGAAGCACAACAGCTTTCGAAAGAAACTGTGGATCACGTTTGTATTTGTTAAGCGTTACAATATCATTATTCGCCAAACATTTTCCTGCTAATATAGCTATAGGCAGACAATACAAATTAGCTTCATCAACTTTAATGTTAATTAGAGACTTATTTTTCATTTTAATGAGATCTTGGGAAGGAATAAGCCGAATACTAGCACGACCTTTACCCGTTGGAACATGTAATAGAACCGATGTTATCTGTAGAACATCGGTTAAGAGAAAGTCGTTATTTGATTGAGAGACAGATTCCAGTATGGCTGAAATTGTTTCACTTTTTAGTTTTGAAACATCCGTAAAACTTATGCCAATTGGTTTTGCGGTGTCGACATTTGCTAATGAAATTTTTAGACCGATTTTATAATTTGCAGGCGCGCTGCCGCGAATAAAAGAGGTGATTTCCTCAAAAGCCATTTTTAAATAGCTAAAAAGATCAACTGTGGATTTTACCACATTTTTAAATTGAAATTTTGTATCTGTTGTCATTACTTTAAATTTCGGGTTAAAACTAGAAATTTGGCTGAATATATTAATGTAATTGTACCTTTTAGAAATTTCTTCTAGTTGCGAATGTTGATCCAATGGTAATGCGGTTGCTGGTGCTGGTTGGTTTTCGTTTGAATTTGTTGTTGTTGGTGTATCTTTTGTTTTTTTTTTATGTTGTGGTGTTGACAAGTCCAGCGAAGTCGATTGATCTTGTTGTGCTAAACTTAAATCTAAGGGTGAAATCTCCGTTTCAACTTGATCACGTTGAGAGATTCCTCTGCCGGTCTGTTTTACAGTGTTGTTTGATCTAAAATTGCCGAAAAGATTTTTGATTAAAATAAGACATATGCGTAAATATGATAAAATAATTTTACCTTTTTGAAACTTGTGTTGAAAAGTCCAACGAAATCGATTGATCTAGTTGTGTTAGACTTAAATCCATCGGTGAAATCTCTGTTTCAACTTGTTCACGTTGAGAGGTTCCACTTCCGGTCTGTTTTTCAGTGTTGTTAGATCTAAATAGCCGAAAAGATTTTTGATTAAAACTAGAAATTTTACTAAATATGTTAAAATAATTTTACCTTTTTGAAACTTGTGTAGAAAAATCCAACAAAATCGTTCCGATCTGTTTATCAGCATTATTATTATTATTAGTAGATCTAGCTCTGTTGTTCAGCCAACCCGTTAGCTTGATCACATCAGTATCATAAAGCTGATGACAAATTTGCTGAATGTCATTTGCTACTTCTTCATCGTTTAACGTGAAGTTGTCGCTTGAGAGTTTTCTTGCTATACATTGCAATAAGGATTCTTTGACATCCCTATTACACGTAATTTTACAGCATCCCACTAATTCTTTTAAAGTAATATTAGACAAGTTTAATGACAAGTAATTATTCATTTTTTCTCGTATTTTTATTTGCGTCTATCACTTAGCTAGTTGAAATTTTAACTAAATTTACAATGCAAATAAAAACTTTAAAACAAAAAAAACCCTATGCAAGAAAATGTGAAAAAAAAAAGAAAAATAAAATCGTCGGAATGAATTCTATAACTGAAAACATTTCGATTTATTGAAATTAAAATTTTCCCATGTGTTCAACTACCCCATGCAGGCGAATACAGAAATAAAGAACAGAAAAACATGCAAAATAATCTAAAGAAAATTATCAAGAATGATTTTTAAGCAAAAAAAAAAATTAAACCGCACAGCGAGTTTGAAAAAAGAAAAATGGTATAAATACAATTGCATAAAATCAATCTCAAATCATAATCAGAAAAACTAAGGCGAACAACACATCACTTGTGAATTTAAAAACCAAAACAAAAACAAAAAAAATCGAAATGGTAAGTAACCCCTCTCAAACTATATTAATTAATTTATTTTAATTGTTTTTAATTTTCCAGGCTTCTTCTTTCATTGAATCGTTGAACAGTGCAGCACGGACTGTGCAAAGCCAAATACTAAAGCCGGAAGAATTGGGGATAAACATTGAACACGAGGTGACCAGCTACAAGCTGGTAAAGACAAAATTTGGGGACCGGGTTGTGCTGGTCATCAAAGATACCGGGAATTTATACATGCCGCCAAGGCTAACAAAATTATTTGTTGGCCAAGAAGCCAACATCACAAATATGCTGATTAAATTCATCGGTAGAGATGCTTCCAAATTGAACGCACCATTATATGAGTTTCGTGTGAAACCAATGGCGTTATTGGTTGAAGACGAAACACAATTCGAGATGGATGGTCAGCTGTTTTAATAAAAAATTAATGTATTTAAACAAATTTTAAAAAATTAATTAATAAAATAAAAATTTTGTTTAAAGTTTTTACAAAACTATAACAAAAAAATAAAGAAAAAGATTTCATTTTTTATTTAAATAAGTTTTTTTCCAAAATTATAGCAAGTTTTTCACATTTCGAACATCTATTTATAATTTTTTAGTTTTTTCAATTAACAACTTATTTCAGGCATCCGTCTAAAATTCCAAATAAAAAGTTTTTTGTTTCCAACACATCATAATTTTTTCCAACACAATTTGTTCTAATTCTTCTGCTCGCTTTACACACAAATCTTATATAACAACCAAAAAACTAGAACAACACATGTGCCCCAATGAAAAAAATCGAAATCTTTGTTTTTTCTCAGTTGATTCAGTCAAATCAACTCATGTACGATAGTGGGACCGAAATGAATTTTTTCTTATAAGATACAACAACAAAAAAATATTTTAATCATTTTCTCTAGTTTTCTTTCAAGCTCATTCTCTCAATACAATCTGAATTAATTTCAATGCAATTGTTGTTGTAGCTTATCAACCAAAAAAATATTTGATTTAAACTCAAAGCAGATGTTTTGTTTTTTCATTCATGTAACATACACGTATATTTTTTTTCTTATTAGACCTCCCACAGAGTTTTATTTCAAAATTAGATCAAAACACAAACTCATTCCTTAAAATCAAAAACATATGCATTGTTATTGCTTTTTTTCATCATTTCGATCACAACAACAAAAAAAAAATCTATTTAAAAACCAAAAAAAAACACGACCCATATATTCATACCTGAAAAATCAATTAACCTGAAAATTAACGATAGTGGGACTACACTACTCACCATCTCACGTTTAATTAACAACAGGCTGAGTAATCGTGTATTCAAAGTTCATCTAAACAATTCCTGTAGTAGGTCCAAAATGCTTAACAACGGTTTGCCACAGGGTTCCGTCCTGGCGCCATTACTTTCTAATTTGTACATCCATGACATGCCTGACACAACATCAAAGAAATTTGGGTACGCGGATGATTGGACCCTGGCCACTCAAAACAAAGGCATGGGTGTCTTGGAGGATTTGCTCTCAACTGACCTGGCGATAATGAATGACTATTTTCGAACGTGGAGTTTATTTCCCAATCTAAGGAAAACCGAGAGTTCTTGTTTCCACTTAAACAACAAACTGGCAAAACACGAACTATCAGTGTTATTTAACGGCACTGTCATTAAATACAATCAACAGCCAAAGTACCTGGGTATTACTCTCGATAGAACTCTTTCTTTTAAGCTCCACCTAGTGAATACGTCAAAAAAACTTAAAACGAGAAACAATATATTGCATAAACTGGCAGGCTCGACATGAGGTGCTACTCCAGCAACCCTCCGCACAACTGCTCTAAGTCTGGTTTACTTAGTGGCTGAGTACGGCGCACCAGTCTGGCTGAATAGCACACATACTCAAAAAGTTGACTGCCAGCTGCATGTCGCGATGCGTACTATAAGTGGTACTATCAGGTCCACTCTTATACCTTGGCTCCCTGTGTTGAGCAATATCGCTCCACCTGCACTCAGACGCTTGCATGCTCTCATGCGTGAACATTAAAAGGTAACCAACAACATCACGTTATCCTTGCACGAATATTACGGTGACCACACTAGTTGTCGATTGAAGTCAAGAAAGCCTCCACATAAAACTGCCAGAAACCTGCTGGCAACTAATTTTAATATCGTGGATGCCTGGGACACCTTCTGAAATGATTACAATCCTCCTGGCGTTTCTATTACTAACCCGACTTCTGCCCAACCTGGTTTCGATTTGCCACGTCATACCTGGACCACACTAAACCGAATAAGAACGAATCATGGACGTTGTGCTGATTCTTTCTACAAGTGGCGAATCTCAGAGTCCCCTAAATGTGACTGTGGAGCTCCGCAACAAACCATAAACACATTGCAACTGTGTGCCCACTTCGACGATACAATGGCGACATCTCAGACATCCAATTGGCAACTCCCAATGTAGTAGCATGGATAGACGCACTCGATGTAAAAATCTAATGTTCAAATATACTGCCCAATGTTCAAATATTTTAATATTTTACTTTTTAATTTTTAACTAAAAGACGCGCAATCATATTTATTGTAAGCTCATTTAATGTGTTTTCATGTTTTGTTTTATGTAGATTTCATATGAAAATCTATCTATTTTATGTTTTATTTTTGTTTTTAATGTGTCACAACAAAAACCATACGCTAAATAAATAAGGTAATAAATTTTCTGGAATTAATTTTTATTGATTTTAATTCATTAAAATGAACCGAAATGCATTCTGTTTTGAACAAATTAATAATATCATGTTATTTTACTTTACTGCCGCCGTAAAAATATGAAAATTACGTTACTGCCGCCGTAAAAATTTGAAAATTACTTTACAGCCGCCGTAAAAATATGAAAGTTGCTTTACAGCCGCCGGCTCAGCGGCTTGAGCTTTTGAGCTTGATTTTTTTTTATTAAAACCGGTTTTGAGTATTTTTTTGGAATATTCATGATAAACCAATTGTGGTTTTTCTTGTTTTTGGTGAAACCAGATTACCTTCGATTACTATTTGTTTTTTTTAGGTGGCTCAGGTATAGGTGGCTCAGGTGGTGATGGGTCCATCTGAGATTGAGGAAGGAGAATAGGATCTTGCAGAGGTCCATCAACTTCGGTCGGACTTCTTGTCAGCCATGCATGATTTTGCAGAGTGGCTGGTCGAGGAGAGTTCCGCCTCCACGGACAAGGAGATGGACGAGGGGATTCCCAATCAACGAGTTTCTAAATCTGGAAGGATCATCAAAACACCCCAAAAACTATTAAATCTTATTGACCGGTGTTGTGAAAATTTTAAACAAATTATTTCTTCCAGTGCTGTCTAGTAGGATATTTTTGATTTTTGTGTTCTCACTGTCGTCGAACATTGTCGCAATTCTTTTCCTAGCTGTATTAAATTGGCAGTAATGCTCATATTTCCTGTTGTTTTTTGTTGTACCCAATCTTTTCACTGTTAAATCCCCACTTTTTAAACTGTTAATTTACTAGTGTCTCTCGTTCTTCTGGCGAATCACTGGTCAGGGAGCGTTATGTAGTGACTTTTTATTTAATCGTTTGCATTTAATTTGAAAATTTTCGTTAAATTCGTTTCAAACTTTTCGCAATAGATTAATAACATTTTAGGTACATTTTTTAATCTAGTTTTCATAAAATTATTTTATCATCAAGTAGTCATTTCAAAATTAATTAAAAAAATTTTTTTTTATTTTTCAGATTTTTGTTTTCATAAGATTGAGATTCATTTTTTAATTAACCAAAAAAATTAAAATAATTGTTATACGCCTGCCGCAAAAACGGTCTAAAAGATATATTTTGTAATTTTAATTAAATAAACATACTTAACTATATATACATATAAATGTGAAATAAGGCAAATTTAAATAAACATAAAATTTTTACAGTTTATTTTATATAGTTTGAAGTGTTGAATTGTGGTTTATAATATTAATATATTGAAAAAGAGAAAAAACTATTCTAAGAAACAAATATAAGATTTAATTTTTGATTGTGGCCAATGTCAGAAGGCGTGTCAAATCAGCAAATGAAAGGGCAAGGGAATCAACTTCCTGATTATTAGCGAGAATGACTAGCTAATGGTAAACACGTAGCAAAACATTATAGTACTATTATTTACAGCTATAAGTTGAATTGTCACTGATATTCATCGCAGTAGTCGTCTCGTTCGGGGTATCGATAAGGCCCGGGTTGATAAATTCATTTTCTACGTTTATCATCACTTTTCTACTACCTCTCGATACTTTGTTTGAATTATATAATCTTGTTCTTGAATTATATAACCTTGTCCAAAGATCGGGCATCAATTTAATTCATAGACTCATAGGCGATGAAACTAACAATTAATACGGACAGAGAAAAATTTGACGGCCTTCTTTTTAATCACTGATTATAATAACTTATAAAAAAACTGGCAATTTTCAAACTTCCCATTAAATTTATTTTCTGTATCCCTAGAAATCAACGATTTTTCTACTGAACTTGAACTGGAGTTTAATACTTCTATATGGGAGTTCAATGATTTATTTGCTTCGTCATCAGGCATCTCGACTGGCAATCGTGCAGTCTTATTTTTTTATTCCAGACTATCTGCCAAATATCCTTGCAGAAGGATGCTGCCATGCTGCTTTACCATCTGCCATGTCTCTTTACCGTTGTCATACTTGCTCCAGCATTTACTCATGAAGTGGCAGAAGTTCGCCGTAAACAATGATCGGTTTGGGAATTTGGGTTTGGCAAACTTAAGAAACATCCAATTTTGCTTGGAATTTTTTCAAACGTATTTTTTCCAACTAGCTGTATGGTACACCGTTTTGACCTATATGTTAAGGAAAATCTTTTAATGTCGGACTTTCGTAGAGACATATAGCTTCTGATTAAAAATAGTGTAGGAAACTCAGGTACTTAAGTTTTTGAATGTCCGTTTTACTTTTTAGGACATTTACTACCATGACAGACCCTCTATATCCTCAATATCTTTTGTTTTCATGTTCAGCAGCTCTTGGCCTCTGCATCCACCAAAGTAGCCCATAATCAAAACAACCGTATGAAGTAAATGGTCATTTCCTGAAAGTAAGCGAGGAGTACAACTGGTTCTACATTGTTACGCTCTCTCAATTGAATCTTGTTAATCCATATTTTAAATATGTCGTATTCTTTTTGTACAATGCTTCAGATTTTGTTGGCAATAGAGTTGAGCGAGCTTTTTCAGCCTTTTCTAATATATTTTGAGGAATATTTTTACACACGTCACTCATTTTTGCGAATGTTATAAAAAATTGTTTATTTATAAACAAAATTATTTACATAAAGCCATAGTAACGAATAACAATACCCTAGCAATACTATTTGAAGTGAAAATAGTATATTTTCCTACAAGAGATAAAAACATTGTTTTTTTCGTTAGTAACAATTGTTCACGAGTGAGACATGTTTACGAACGAAAAACGTTTCTATCTCACGTAGGAAATGCAATTTTTTCTATGATAGTATGTATATATAATCGATGTTGACTATAAATTATAAAATTAAAAATCGACAACATAACATTAAAAAATATGAAGGGGCTGAAGTCTCACAGCTCTGAGATATCAAGACTTCGGTCTGGGTTAAGGGTTTTGATATAGTTTTCGGCAAACAACTTTTATGGGGACATGGTTTTTAGTTTCGGGCAGCGATGCATATCAAACATAACTCTTCGTTAAAGTACAAGTATTTTTTATCTCTGTTTAAAAATTTATTACAAAACTAACATGAAACATCAATACGGTGTCGGAAAACTATAACAGATCATAAATTAACATAATTTAGTGAAAAGATTAAACAATCAGCAAACTACTCAAAACCTCTCCATTTAGCGTTTCAAGAAAATATTTCAAAATCACAAATTCATATTTCTTTTAAAATTCCAAAAATATTTTAAATATTAAATAAAATCAAAAATTCAAACTTTTTTCAAACAAAATTCTAAAAATATTTCAAAAATTATTACAAAATCAAAGATTAAAAGTTTTTGCAAAAATTCTAAAAATATTGCATAAATTATAACAAAATCAAAAATTGTAACTTTTTCCTAACTTTTTCCAAAATTTTTCCAAAATATTCCAAAAATTCTTACAAAATCAAAAATTGAAACTTTTTCTACTATAAAATTTCAAAATTTTTTTTTCAAAATTCTAAAAATATTCCAAAAATTAGAATAAAATCAAATATTTAAACTTTTTCTTAATTCTTATAGTATTCCAAAAATTCTTCAAAATTCAAAAATTCAAACTTTTTCCAAAATTCTAAAAATCTTGCAAAAATTATAACAATATCAATGATTGAAACTTTTTCCAAAATTATAAAAAATATAATAAAATCAAAAATTTAAAATTTTTCAAAATAAATAAATATTCCAAAAATTCTTACAAAATAAAAAATTGACTTTTTTCAAAATTCTAAATATATATATAAATTCTATTTTTTTTTTCAAAATTCTTAACATACAGCAAAAATTAAAACAAAATCAAAAATTAATAATTTTTCCATAATTCTAAAAATATTGCAAAAATTGAAAATTTTTTCAAAATTTAAAAAATTATAAATTATAATAATATAAAAAATTTTTAATTTTTTAAAATTCTAAAAATATTCCAAAAATTGTTACAAAATCGCAAACATTTTTCAAAATTCTAAAAATATTACAAAAATTATTAAAAATCAATAATACAAACTTTTTCCAAAATTCCAAAAATATTTCAAAAACTATAACAAATTCAAAAATTTCTATGTTCAATTTCATTTTCAATTACATTTACGTCATAAAAACAGAAAAAAATTTTTTCCCATAAAATTGACTAAAAAAATAAATGAAAAAAATAATTACAAACTTGACATTATTTTTTGATAAACTTATAATGCCATAATTCTCTATAATAATAATAAAATTTCATGTCATACAAATAATTAGTTTTATGTTTTTCCAAAAAATTAGGTAAAAAATAAATAAAAATCTTTCTTTTGACACGCTTGACATCATTTTTTTGACAAAATTATAATGCCATAATTCTCAATAATAATAGCTGTGTTTTTTTGTAATTCTATATAGAACAGAATTAAAATTTTCAATACGATTTGACAGCTAAATAGTTCTGTAGAATTATTACAGAATTAATTAGTTGTCAAATCGTATTGAAAATTTTAATTCTGTTCTATATAGAATTACAAAAAAACACAGCTAATAATAAAATTTCATGTCATATAAATAATTCATTTAATTTTTTTCCAAAAAATTGGGTAAAAATATAAATAAAAATCTTTCTTTTGACACACTTGACAACATTTTTTTGACAAAATTAAACTGCAATAATCTAGTTTTTGATCTCACATACCAATCCCTACTATCAAGATTTCTCCAAATTTAATGTTCCTACTCGTAATCACTTAAAATGAACGTTTTTTAAGTCAAAAATATGGAAATTTGCTATTTTGACAAACATAATGATTTTTTTGACACACTTCCGGTACAGTTATCGAACACAGCGTCTTTTCAGACCTGTCTCTTGAGTATACCTATTTTTAGAAAAAAAAAATTAGAAAAAAAGCGCATATTTCTGTTAGCTGCTGCTGTTTCTGCAATCTTGAGAGTGTTTTCAGTGTTTCTTCTGTGATCATTCCTTGCCATCTTTTTCACTTGTTTCGCTGTACTATCATATTTGCTACGGATCTCAGTTGTGTTCTGAGCTGACATTTTTGTCGTATTTTTGTCGCTCAATCTATCGGTGTTGAATGTCCTCTGACATTACTTGTTGTATTTTACAGCGGCTGGTTTAATTTTGAATGTTGCAATTACCAGTTGATGGTCGCTGTGTATGTCTACTCCTCCCTTTGCTCTGACATCTTGTAGTGAGGATAGATACTTTTTATTTACCAGTACGTGATCAAACTGATTCTTGGTTCTTCCATTTGGTGATGTTCAAGTGTATTTGTGTATGTTCGTGTGTGGAAGCTTGCTACCTCCTATGAATAGCTGATTTGTGATACAACAATCGATGATCCTATCTCCATTATTGTTATGCGTTGATTCTAGTGCATATTTACCCATGACTGATTCCATTCCGGTGTTGTCGGTTCAAATTTTGGCATAGAAATCACCTTGTACTATTTTGATGACATTTCGGCGTGCACTAGCTAGTGTTTCTTGAAGCTATTCGTACAATTCATATTTGTTGCATCATCGGCTTGTTAGGTAGGTGCATAGCACTGTGTGAGTGTGATCGTTGTATTTCTAATTTTCGATGGGAACCTTGCAGTTATTGTTCAGCTGCTGATTGGTTTCCATTCGAGAAGTGCTTTTTCTTTGCGTTGGGTGTTGTTAATACTGCTACGCCTTGTTCAAGTGTGTTGGATTTACCAGAGAACATCATGTAATTTCCTTTACTCGCTGTTAGATCTCCACTGCTTTTTCATCTTACTTCACTAAATCCTAGTATCTCGATGTTATTATTCTACCATTACTTTCTCAACTTGTGCTAACCTCGCTGGTTCTGTTAGAGTTCTGACATTCCAGTTTCCTACTCGTGTCCGGGTAATATAGCCAAGTGTCGATATCTGATTTTTCAGGTTTTGATTTGGTTTGTTTTTTTTGTTTCTAGTATACGTTTCTTTAATCGTTTGAATTTCGGATTAACGGGTGGGATCCTAGCCAGTTTCTAGGGCTGCTGGATAAGGTATGCTGGCATACCGTGGGCCTGGGATATTCTTGTTTCAACGTAATTCAATCATATTCATCATATTCCATATTTTTCTGATGAAGTTCCCACGCGATCACCCGTTTCAGAAGAAACTTTCTTCAGAGTTGCTTAACTTCATTGTTAGTGATGTTGCCGTCTTAACCATAACTCCATTTCGCCCACCAATTTTGTTTAGCGAGAAGAAATTATACCCAGGAAAATTTTTGAATACCAGCTTTAAAGAGCACCAATAAATCGAAATCATGTTTCATGTTCAACGGATTGCGCCAAATTTTACAAATGCATTACATATCGAAAGCAATTTCGAAAGCCAAAACTACTATTGTAAATCTATTTATCACTTGAACGGTTCCTAAATCTGACTCGTGTGATACTTCCAACAGACTACGCAAAGTTTTATATACGCTCGCAGATGGTTCCAAATCAATACAAATTTTCTATTTGAAATGTAAAAAAAAGGAATCGGAATCAGAATAATGTTAGCATATGGCTAATACATATAGTTTTGACCTATTCGTTTTTTTCGTACAACAGATTGAAATGAGTATAACATTGGTTCTCACAGTTTTGGTTCATTTTATTTTAATTTTCTAATGTTGCGCATACTTTTAAGTAAATAAGGTTAAGTTACGAATAAAAACCTTTTAAATACAAAACCGAAATATAACAACCGGTATGCTGGCATTTTGGTATTCGGTATATCGATATTGAATACCTTCACACAGAAAAATTTGGGACTTTAATTTAAATAAACCATGTTATTTGATTTAAAAGTTTCAAAATTCTTTTAAATTGAACCTAATTTCTTTTAAACTAAAGATTTTGCGTGTTTTAATTCAAAGAATCCAAATTATTTATTTTAAAACAATTCAAAACCTTTGAAATAAATTGCGATGTCCTTTAAAACAAAGAAAAACTGTTTTAAACCAATTTGAAGTAAAGTTTAAACTTTTGTTTGTGCACGATCTTCGTCGGAGATCAATCGTCACTTTAATTTTGCTGTTTTTCGGAAAATAACAGTTATTATTATTTGTTTTACAGAAGAAAATTATAATTCTTTTCCCATTTAAATTTCATATTTGCTATAAACAGTGTTGTTTATGTAATTTAAAGTTAAGTGAAGTTCTTAAAGTGAAAATAACTAAATAATATTTAAATAAATATTAAATTGAAGGTAAGCTGGATTTTTCTTAATTAAATTTATTACATAAGTGAGAGATTTATTTATATTAAAGATGTCTGAACATCCAGTGATGCTTGATGAGGAAGTTATGGAAATCATTGTAACTTGGGGACTAACAGATGATACTGTAAAGCTCCTTCATTTACATAAATTCAATAGAAAGGTTCTAGAAATTATGAATTTTAAAGATGTAGATGAACTTTTCGAGCAATTTTTTATAGTGCAAAAAATTTTGTTTCGAGAAGGTTTAAGAAAATGGCGAAAACATATTGTAATTGTTTTTTTTTACATGTGTTTAAATTGTTATAGGTACTGTTAATTTAAAATTATAATTTCTTCTAGAATCAGCCTATGGTAGAAGACTGTGAATTGGATATTGCCAGCAGTTTTAGATCAAATATTTTAACTACGAGGTGAATTAAATATTTTGTTGTATTTACTAAATAAGAAAATTACATTATTTCTATCTTACAGCGATACGAGCATTTGTTGTTTTGATGTTAATGTAAATTACATTTTGGAAAAAAGTATAAAAGGACGATTGGTCAAACATTTTTTTACCAAGAACAAATTTTTGGATGCAGAAAGTCGTAAAAGTTTAGTTCACTGCATCGTTGACCATTATATGGCCAATAGCATCAAATTAACAACTAAAGACTTTAACAACATTGCAATAAATATTGCTGAATGTTTTTCTTCAGAAAATGCGGTTTGTATATATTTTTTATCTTATGTATTTATAATTTAAAGGCAACAATTTTATTAAAAAGAAAATTAATTTTAACTGAATTGCAGAGTGATTATTACTTACCAAGGAAAGGTAAAGGAAAAGCATCTGGGAAATTGTTTGACCGATGGTCAAATCAGTGTTTTGGCACAAAATATTTAAAATTAGCAAGTAACATCGAACGAGGCGAGGTTAGTGTAGATATCAATGTGCAATCAACAAGTTCGATTATAACTGATGGTAATTTAAAAACTAACGCATCACAATATAATACATTAGTTATAAAATAAACTTTGCTTTGTTTTTCCACATCTTTAGATAAATATCAAGAAAACAAAATCTGGCTTAAAAATTATTTTGAGCCAATTGCAACTGTGCAACAAAAGTGGAGAGAAACATCTGTTGATAGGATAGCCGCATTTTATAATTCCTGTGAACCAAATATTCAAGGACTCGTGAATGAGTGGCCTTTGCTAAGAACGCACCTTGGCTATCAACTAGTAAATAATGATTGTTTTTATTTGTATGTAATAATAAACAATATAATTTAATATATTTCTCATTTTTTAGATTGGTATTGATTTTCAAGTAAAATATTCTGGTAAAGAAAACCTGCTTATAAACAAATTTGATTCGTTTTTAAAAAGTGCTTTAAAAGTTTTTGAATCAGAAATTAAGGATGTCACCAATAAAGCATTATTAAAAGAATTAAAAACAAATAAGAATTTAAGTCAAGGTTTGTTTTTCTTTATTTATTCCTTATGCATTTATTTCAAGATATTAAACTTATTACAGACGGAAAAGACACTATTGCATCACTGTTAATGCATTCAATAATACAACCAAAACGTTGTAATCCAAAATTTAAACCGACAATATCTGATGCTCAAACAGATTTCATTTTACGAATTAGCAATTTAAACGAACAGCAGTCTAAACTAGAAGAAATAAAAAAAAAATATCGGGGTGAGAAATTTACGGTTCAACCTAGAATAATTATAGTTTCAGATGATAAGTTTGAAAATATTCAAGAGGTATTTGTTTGTTGTGATGACATAAAATATAATTGTGGGTCGGTAAGAAAATGTATAGATATTTTAATTAAACTCACATTTATATTTAATTTAAAATATTCAATAATCAGTCAACAAGTATGGTATTTCTTTCAAGAATATTTTTACGAAATTAATTCTTGCCAGCCTGGCGTAAAAAAATTTATAAAACAGTTTTCTGGTCGATAGTTTTAAATCGTATGATCTAAAATGATTATTTGTTTTATATGTTTAAATAGTTTTAAGGACGTTAACGACATTGTTTTTCATCTTAAAAAAGTTCATGGTACACCTTCTCTTTACAAATTTGAATGTCTACAAAATGATTGTCGTCAAATTTTTCAAAACATTTATAAATATAAAAACCATTTGCAAAAACATACAGAAAAAATTTCAGTCTTATCTCCTAATAGCAAAAATTTTGATCACTGTGATAGTTCAAATAATAATGAACTGATTGGAAGCAATAGTGTATGCTCGTCCTCGACAACACATTCTTTAAATTTGGACCTACCAAACAATGTTTCTTCAAACTCAGTGAATATAAATAAACTGAATCTTGATCACCTAGAAAAATCAATAATGACATTTTGCTTAAACTTACACGATGAAAAGACCATGCCAAGAAAAACAGTATTTTTAATACAAGAGAAAATAAACAAATTTATTATGAATCCTTTACAAAATTGCTTTAAGCAATTTTCTATTGACTTGCCCGAAAAACATAAGACCCAATATGATATTTTTTTGCAATTTTTGGACAATCCATTTCAAAAACTAAATACAGAATTTCAGTTTTTTAAACAAATTAATCAATCAGGTATATTTTCTAAGCCCCGGGCATATACAATTAATAACAACTTAACGGAAGTTTTTGTAAATGGTGTGCCCACTTTGGGCAACAGTAATATTGAAGGATGCCTGCTAGATATTCCTTTCCAAATTAAAAAATATTTTGAATCACAAAACATTCTCCAACAAACCCTAGACAATATAAATAAATTACAGTCTAGCCCTCATATAAGTAATTTTATAAACGGTTCACTTTGGAAAGATAAGATGCTTCTAATTCAAGAAAAAACAGTAATTCCTTATCACCTTTACTTTGACGATTTCGAGATAAATGATGCCCTCGGGTCTCATGCTGGAAAACAAGCCGTTTGTGGAGTTTATTATTATTTTCCAACTATTCCCGCTCACCAAATACCAAAATTAAATAACATTTTTGTTGCCGCCTTTATTAAAACAAAAGATATGAAAAATTTTGGTACTGCAAGGTCTTTACGTCCTTTAATAGATGTAATTAAGGACTTAGAGCAAAATGGGATACTAATCGAAACACAAAATTTTAAAAGAACCGTCTATTTTGTCCTAGGTCAAATAGTAGGGGATAACTTGGGACTTAATTATATATTAGGATATACGACATCATTTAATTCATTTGTGTTTTGCCGCCAATGCAGGCGAAACAAAACAGAAACTCAATCGGACTCCGCAGAAGTTCCATTTTCAATACGAGATAAATATAATTATGAAATTGATTTGTTGAAAAACAACCACAGCACAACTGGTGTGAAAGAAAATTCTATTTTCAATGAAATTGAATCTTTTCATGTGACTGACAACAAAGCGTGTGACTTAATGCATGATGTTTTTCTAGGAGTCTGCAAATATAACCTATCTAAAATTTTGAACCATTTCATCTACCAACAAAAATATTTCTCGTTGGAAATGTGGTACCTAACTACTGTAGGAGTCCACAAACAAATATAATTCAGTTAAGCACGACAACTTTTAATTTGAATATCACGGCACCTTTTTTTTAATAAAACACCAAAAACTTTTAACACTTTCAATTTTAATTTATATTTTATTTTATTGCTTAAATTTAATATAATTTGACGGTTACGGATTGATTTCTCAATCCTGGTTTTATTTTCAATTTGTAAAACCTTACTCTGTAAAGTCTTTTACACAACTCAATTTTAACTAACTGAAAATAAATTATGTCTTCATTATTTTTGGAAGGGAGCGTAATGAACCGTTATTAAAATAATTTTGTTTTAAAATTCGTTAATCCAATCATAATAATTTAAAGTACAAATCAATTCCCCTACAAAACAATCAAAGGTGAAAAACCCATCGTTCATTTACATTTTCAATATACAGCAATTATGCGATTTTGCATAATTGTTGAACAATCGTAATGTTGGTATTTAATTAATATTTCTATTTCGAAATATTAAATAAACAGCACTAAACGTATAAGTTTATTCACCCTTCATTATTTCGTTAAGAAATTGTGAAATTTAGTAAAGATTTTTGTAATGGACTTTTAATTTAATATATGTATGATAACGGGTCATTACACCCCTCGCCATCTAAAAGAAGAGAAGATGTATCCTAAAAATGCATCTTCTCGAAATATAACTATTAATTGTTTTAATTTAAATTTTCAAATAAAATAACAAACAAAACAACTTAATAAAAATATTTGTAAAATTTTGAGAAATTCGATCGCTATTATATAATATATGTTTATTTTATAAGATATTTAAATTTGTAATTGACTCTAAAAATCGCCACTCTAAAAAATAAGGGAAGATTAAATTGACAAGACACATTTTCGGTAATTATAATTTATTATTATGTTATTTTGTTTGTATATATTCTTTTTATTTTGTTAGAAATTATACTTTGATATATTAGTATTTGTTTTGAAGAGTTATTTAAAATAAAAATTTTAATTGTGAAGAATTGAAAATAGTGAAATGTTACAAAATCAAAGATTTGTCTAACCTAATGCCCAAAAACAATTTTCTTTTTTTTTTAAATAAATTTTTGTTTTCTGTTTATTTAATCTACTAGTATTTTATCTACTTATATTTATGTTGTTTTTTAAATATTTTTTTTTTTTAAACATGCTTTATAATTTCCTGTTGGACTTATACGACTAAACAAATTTATATATTTTATAAATTCTTTAATTTTTTTTTTTTTTTTTTTTTTTGCCTGGTTTGATTTTTAAAGGGTTCTGATTAGGTTGTGAATATGAATTTCATAACTTAACAATAATTTTTCCTGTAATTTATCTCTCAGATAGTGTCAGGATCCATCTCACATCCGTATCAAATATTAAACTATTCTTAACTATATCTTAATTTTTATTACTAGGATTTCGTTTTAACTTATAGAATTGAATTATTTTATGCAATGAAATCTGTTTTTAAAACCTTAGTACAAATAAAAATAAATTGGTAACATATTATTATAATTCAGTAGCTACAAATTATGGGGAAACAATTTTATGCTGCATACTGTATTTCTTAATTTCTAACACCGACCTTACTCAACTTTTCTTCTTTTTAAATGCAATCACCTTTAATTATATAACTAAAACAATAAAAAGTATAAAGAAATTTGATATGTAAAATCATGCTTTATAACATAAACATTTAATATTTGAAATAAAACGAATTATATTTACGAAATTATATTTTTTTTTTATTCTTAAATCATATTGTTGTATATATTGCTTTATTTTTAATTGTAATAAAATTCGTAATATAATCTTTTTTTTTTAAGTTAAATACAACCTTGCAAATTCAAATTATATATAAAAAAATAAATGGTTTTCTTTTTGGCTTATTAATGCCCGTGTAGTAATAATTTTATTTGAAACAAATATATGTTAATGAAGCTTCGCAGTTAAGGTGTTTTGCTTTTGTTTTGCTAAATGAAAATTTGTGTATCATCATTAGATTTTGTATATAGATCTTATACATTATATTATATAAAAATTAATTTTAAAATTTTAGTAACTTAAATTTACTATACTAATATTGATTTTCACAATTATTTTTTACGTATGATTATTTATTATTTTCGTTTTTAGTAAATTAACATAATTAGGTCATGTTATACAATAAATTATAAAACATCATTGAACTTGAATTGAAATATAATACCATATTCTAGTTATGTGTAGAAATTTACTCTACTTATGCATTTTATATGTAAATTGTTTTTTAAATTATTTTTGGATGTATGATCATCTGTTTTTGTTTTATAAATTTTTAATTGAAACTCTAAACCTATTTAAAATACATAGGTTTAGTATTTTAAGATAATTTGTTGTTGGCTTATGATAATACTTAGTGTTTAGTTTTATGAAATTAACATTTTCTTTTGTTTTGTTTTTGTTTGTTTGAGCATAAGTCATAATTATTTTGTAGAGAGAAATATTTTTATATATAGTATATGAGCTTTGTTATTTATTTATGAATAGACTTTTTATATATGAATAGATTTATTTGTTTTTGATTATAGATTATTGATTATTTTCTGTTTTTTTTTTTTTTTTAATAGTTAAAAGACGATTATAGAACTGTACCCTTTTTGTCCCCATTGCGAATGGCTCGACAAAAAGAGTATTCACTAAATTAAAGTTAAGATAAATTTTATCATTTTAATTTGACTTAGTTATTGATATTAATTCAAGTTTGTTTTAATGGTAAGAAAAAATAATTTTTGTTTATATTATATGTTCTAGGCTAGGTAATTCTAAAAAAATCAAATTATTCAGTTATGGGATGAAAAAAAATTAATTTAGAGGAAAATTTGAAAATCTTTCCGAATTTTGTTTTTAGATTAAATTTACAATACTTTAACAAGAAAAGAATATTACTGGTGTGTGATATGTTTTTCAGTGTAATGAGTTTTGATTGAACAAATATTATGGCTCGACTTAAGTGTTGAAGAATCGATATCAATCTTGTCTTAAATGTTGAATGGAAAATTTGATTAAAATTTGGTTTTACAGCTTCAGTTGAGAACCAACATTTTTGTTTATTTAAAATTTTTGAAGACGAACGTAATGATAGTCGAATTTCAAATTGATTCCTTTTCTTTATCTGACTACTGTTATAAAAATTTAATGAAATGTTGTTGAATATAAAAGTAATAAACAAAATCAATAATTTTTGGTAATCTATGATAATTTTTCTATTTGACCGAGATGAAATTTTTGCCGTTTGTTGAGCTTTTCTAGTTCGGTGTGTTTTCTGAACACATATAATGGGTTTTGTGAAATTGCGATAGTTTTTAGGATAGATATTCGTTCTTTTATAACTTCTACGCATTGTAGTTTTTGGTAGTTCCATTTTACAGTTCAATTTCATTGTCGTTGATGCTACTCGTTTTGTGTTGTTAAGGCGAATTTTATTCTTATTTTTCTTCTTAGTAGTTAGAATTCTTTTACTATTTTCTTTAGATTTCGGTTTTGAAAATATTTTCTTGGAATTGTGTTTGACATTAGAGAAAAAATTTATTTTAGGTGAACTAATGGTTTTGATCTGTAGACTCACTTGAGGTGGTAATTTCGATGATGGAAGATTATTTTGTTTTGAAATAATGTTTGTGCTGGTAAATTTTTTGTCATAGAAAATATTATTGGATTTTATAGTAGTAAATATCGGTTTACCATTATTAGCATTCTCGATTCTATTAACGTTTTTTCTTTCTTTGTTATCAAAATTATTTGTCACTATTTCACTATCAGAGTTTTTGGAAATATTTACCTTTAAAACATCAGAATATAGGTCTCTACTTGGCTTGGTATATGATAAAATATGCGGTTTAAATGTAATTTCTTGAGCTTTATTTAAACTTAAGTCATTCGGTAACAAATTTTCGCAAACTTTATCTTTTACACCCGGTTGGTGAATGATATCAACTAATTCTTTCTCGAGAGTTTTATTGTTATTCTGTAATTTGCTGAATTCTAACTCTAGTTTTTCGTACAGGGTACTTGTGTCTGCCAAATTCTTGGTGGACCTTTCTAAATCTATAGCTAAAATTATTTTCTGTGTAGTAAGTTTTTCGATCTCTTGCCGAAGTGATTTGTTAACGCTTTTATTTTGTTTTAATTCCAAATTCGCAAGCTCCAAATTATTAGTTAATTCTTTTGTAGAATTTTTCAATTTATCATTAGCATATGATAAAATGCTCCACTCATTTTTATATTTACAATTTTCTTCGCAAAGTAAATCAATTTCTTGCTTGTACTTTATTTTTTCCGCTATATAGGTAGAGTTTAGTTTTAGTAACCTATCGTTTTCCTGTGTAAGCTCTTTTAATTTTAACTCGGCTTGGAACAACGGATCTATAATAAGTTGTTCCTCTGAGGATGATTTTTGATTTTTTAATGAATGATTTTGAGAAATTTCGTTTAAATGGTTAGCAAATATATTATTTTGAGAATTTGTTTTTTGAGAATTGACAGTTATTTGTTCAAAAATGGGTTCCGAAAAGCCAAATATTTGTTTAAAGAATTCGTTAAATTCATTAAAGGAATTGAATTTTTGATTCTTTATACGTAAATAAACGTCACCTCTTACACGAGTCCAAATTCGCGATAGTAGATTTGTTTTTAAATGTGGTGGTAGGTTGATATATCTTTTTTGACAAGTTTCTAAAAAATACTCTAACTCGCGTTGATTGGCATTATTACTCGAAATTAGTGGGATAGAATTTAAGGTATCAGACATCAAAAAAAAATCGTCACTACTCATTTTACAGTTTTTTTTTTAATAATAGATAAACTAAACTATTGCTAATACTAAATTATTAAAATGTAACTCACCCTTTGATTGACTGCTAGTTTTACCACCTGTTGCTGATGCTGTTGATGTTTAATGTTGATGTTGCTGCTGATAATGTTTGATGCTGTGGAAGTTGCTTGTTGTAGTGTCTTCAAGTATTGTTTGTCGCTGTATCGGCAGTAGTTCTTGATGCTGATTCCCTTTTAATATGGTTGTGTAATTATTAATGATTTTTTAATGATGTTACAGATGATGAGAGTTAGCTTTGATTTTTGTTAATGATGTGATGTTTTATATAAAATTCATGTAATTGTGATATGATATAAATTTTGTTTTTAGTGCTGCGATTGTAGTCCTATTAATCTGTAGTTGATGGTATACTTTTTGAAGTTGGTTTTGATGAGTATGGTACACTTTTAGTACACAATGGTTACGATTACACTTAAGAACTTTTCATGTTACACAAACATTTTTTTTTGGATTTAAAATAAACGCCAGATTAATGTTTTATTTTATAAACTATATTCTTATTTATTTAAAAAAAATTCGGTTTTTGGATATAAAATAGTCTCTAAGAATTTAAAGTAATTCTTATCAAACAATCGTGGTCTTGTTAAACCGGCTGCGCCAAATGTGGTACCTAACTACTGTAGGAGTCCACAAACAAATATAATTCAGTTAAGCACGACAACTTTTAATTTGAATATCACGGCACCTTTTTTTTAATAAAACACCAAAAACTTTTAACACTTTCAATTTTAATTTATATTTTATTTTATTGCTTAAATTTAATATAATTTGACGGTTACGGATTGATTTCTCAATCCTGGTTTTATTTTCAATTTGTAAAACCTTACTCTGTAAAGTCTTTTACACAACTCAATTTTAACTAACTGAAAATAAATTATGTCTTCATTATTTTTGGAAGGGAGCGTAATGAACCGTTATTAAAATAATTTTGTTTTAAAATTCGTTAATCCAATCATAATAATTTAAAGTACAAATCAATTCCCCTACAAAACAATCAAAGGTGAAAAACCCATCGTTCATTTACATTTTCAATATACAGCAATTATGCGATTTTGCATAATTGTTGAACAATCGTAATGTTGGTATTTAATTAATATTTCTATTTCGAAATATTAAATAAACAGCACTAAACGTATAAGTTTATTCACCCTTCATTATTTCGTTAAGAAATTGTGAAATTTAGTAAAGATTTTTGTAATGGACTTTTAATTTAATATATGTATGATAACGGGTCATTACAGAAACCTTTAACTATAAGAAACAAATTTTTAACTACGGCGAAATAGAAATAGGTTCATCTGGTGAGCCCGTAGACAAAACTCAAATAAAAAATGCTACTTTTAAAATGACGGCTAAGGAGTCGTGGACTCTTTTTCATTTTCTTCCTCTAATAATTGGGGATGATATACCTGGTGAAGATGAAGTTTATAAATTCTTGTTAGTTTTTGTAGAACTACTAGACCTGTTGTTACATAGTGATTATACGGATACGGAGTTAATAAAACTCAAAAATATAATTGAATTACATAATACATTATTTGTTACGCTTTTCCAAGCACTTAAGCCAAAATATCACTTTTTGGTTCACTATCCAAGAATAATAAGAAACTGTGGTCCTATTAAGAATCTTTGGTGCTTTCGACTAGAAAGTGAGCAGAATCATAAGAAATATGCAAGAAGCATAACATCGAGAGTAAATATTCCAGTTACTTTAGCTATTAAATCGTCTATACGGTTCTCTAGATTGGTATTGGAACAAGATTTTTTCAACAAAGACGTTGTACTATTGAGCAGTCTATTCGCCTGTCATGTTCGAGATAGCAAATATATATTATTATTTCAAATTTCTCATGAAGAAAAGTATACCAATAAGCTAATTTTTTGTGGTACCAAGCTTAAAGTAGGTTACTATTTTTGCCATAAGGATCATGTAATCCAGTCCAAAGTGTTCAAAATTCAAGATTTTGTCAAATTAAATAGCGAGTTATTTGCAATATGCAAATGTCATTCAGGTAATTCATATATACCACATTATCATTGTCACTTACTAGGAGAATCTTCAGATATTTACTTTTTAATTAACCTAAAAGATGCCGGTCCTCCATTAAATATCAGAAGTTTAAGTGATGGAAGACTAATTATAAAGATGAAAAACTTTTATTAGCGTTTTTAACACTAAAGAAATTTATATATTTATATAAATATTATATACGTTATTATATATGTAGCTATATAATATTACTCTATATACGTAAACTAAAATATAAATTATATTGTATGTGTATTATGAAAATTTGATTTTATACTTTTGAATTTCTTAATAATTGTGTAATGAATTTTATTATATTTGTAGCCATAATATTAATCTATCATGAACTAAAATTTAAATTATATTGTATGTATTATGAAAATTAGATTTTATATTTTTGAATTTCTTAATAATTGTGTAATGAATTTTGTTATTAATTATAATTATTTCAATTTATTATATTATAATTTTGTTATAATTATAATTACATGAATTTTATTATATTTGTAGCTATAATATTAATATATACATACTATACATACTTAAATATAAATTGTATTGTATGTGTAATAATTGTGTAATGAATTTTATTATAATAAAAATTATTAATTTACATAAAAAACAATATTGTTTTCTTTAAAACAAAGTTCAAATCATACTTTATACAAAAACCACAAGTCCTTTGATTTAAAATATTATTAATAATAAATAAAGAAAAAAAATCTTTAATATAAAGTGCACAATTTTGTTTATTGACTAATATTCTTTGAATTAAATAAAAATTCCTTTAACGCTAAGTATAAATAATCAATTAAATCAAAATATTTGTAGTATTTAAATTAAAAGAAACGTTCTTTTGATTTAAAGAAATAAAATTTATTTTTTTTTTGATTAAAAACAAAGAAAATTTTTCTTTTGGAATAAAGAAATCTAAACTTTGCGCAAAATCTATAGGCAAAATATCTTTATTTCAAAGTATATTTATTTTAAATTTAGGTATCATTTTTCTGTGTGTTATTGTAGGGATACCAAAGAACAAAGAACAAGCGTTTTATTTTGAAACAACTTTTTATTCAAAGAAACAATTTAATTTCAAACAACTTTTCAGAAAATCAAAAACCAAATACCAATATGTGTTTGTGAGTCTCAACCTTCACATGGAAAAGCTTCTCGAGCGATTGGCAATATTTCACCGGCCATCACAGCTAATTTTGGATTCGAACAATCACTAGATTTTTCAATAATGCAATCCTTCATTTTGTCATATGCGCTGAAATAAGATAAACCATATATATACACTTATACGCATTCAGCCACCTTAGGTTGTTTTCTACCCTTACCCACAGAAGTTTGGATTCATTTGAAACTCTGGCGATTCCATATTAGTTATTTTCTCATTCCCCATTATTTTATAACATTCATCATAACGTTCACGATCGATGATGCAACTATACCCATTGTTCTCTGCAATTTCTACAATACAAGAACACAACGTCAAAAAATAAAATATTAATTTTAATCTCAAAATCACTGTCAAACATACCAATTAAACGTTTACCGTTATCGGAACAGAAATAATTTATAAGTTTTCGGAACAATGTAATATGTATCAAACTATCTATAACAAAAGGTAATTTAATACATTCAGGATATGTTGCATTAACTGAATCATCAAAACATGGAAGCACTTCATTTTGTCCTAATTCACAAACTTGTTGTACTATCGGTTTCATCGATTCTTCGTTCGGATGTGAACGAACTGTGTGATTGAAAGCTTCTCTTAACTCGTTACTTTTTTTTCTATCTATTTTCTCAAAACAAGCCTCGTAATTTATCTCCTAAAATTATGGAAAATTGCATAACTAAAACATTTTTGGAAAGTAAATTGTTTTTCGTTGATTTCGAACTGCATATATTAATAAAACGTCAATCGTACCAAATTCTGTTCCCAACATTTGTCTCTCAAATCCTTCGTTTCATCGCAAAGAGCTAAAGCTAAAATTAAAAATAAATTTATGTTTTTGATATAATAGAATCAACAATTGAACATAGAATAAATACCAATTAGTGAAAAACTAAAAATTAAAATGTAAATTAAAGATTTCATCTTAAACGTAGAATCCTTTTAATGCTTAAAGTGATAAACTTCTGTAGTCAAACTGTTCAGTGCAATTGATTGTAATTGAAATTTTTAATAATTAAGTAATAATATATTTATTTTTCTAGGAGATAAGATATGGCATGTAAAAAATACTTTTCAACCTAAGAAGTCGAAAGACGAAATAAAATTTATATAATAATATATTTATTATTTATTAATTTACTTTTTCCTTATCCAAGCAAAGGTTAAACTTCAAGGAAATTATTAGAAATATATTGATGTATATTGAAAACAGTCAACATAATAATTAATTAAATCAAATCATAATAATTCCGTAACGAAAATATAATTATTGCACGCATAAGCAAAAGAAAAAGTATATTTAATTATCATTTAATTAGAAATAGGGGGTCGCCAAACTATAGACTCAACAATAGGTGAACCAATAGGTGAATGTAAAAACATTCGTTTATTTGGTATTACAGTTTCAAATGACCTACTGTGGAACGATCATGTAATGGCGATGGCAAAAAGCGCGTCTTAAAAACTCGGCTTCCTAAATAGATGCAAAAAAATTTTCACTCCATACCAATTGCTCCATGTTTATAAGTTCTATATTCGTCCCTGTATGGAGTACTGTTGTCAAGTTTGGGTGCTGCTTCTGTTTCCATCTTGGCTCTCTTGGACTCTGTTCAAAAGCGGACTATACGAATTGTGGGTGATCGAGCTTTGACATCAAAACTTGATTCCCTACAACATCATCACACTGTTGCTGACCTCGTTTTTTTTTACAAATATCGTCATCAGCAGTCTTCAGATGAAATCAACGGCATCATGCCTCAAACTTATTCTTACTCCCGTTCCTCGGCAAAAGGCAACCAGTGAAACGGTCGAGATCCCGCGCTGTCGTACTGGCAGATTGCAGAAAGATTGCTTTCTCCGAACTGCATACCAAATGGAATAGTTTGCCGGAATCCTTAGTCTCAGGTGGCTTCAACTCGCAGAGGTTTAAAAATGTGTTCATCAACACCTTAGAACACCAGTTGTTGTGGGAGCTAGGTCTGGACCTAGGTCTTAAAAGGTATTTATGTGTTGTTGTGACACATATTCTAAACCCTATTACACAACACTTTTTATTTAAAAAAAACACAAAAAGTAGCACTTTAGCTCCGAATTACCTACACTCTTTTTTCTGCAAACGTTTAAATTTTTTATAAATATCAAATCAATGCAGCAAAATTTTTGTAAATATGATTTAATATCGTCATAATTAATTCAAAAAAAAAAAACAATAAACATTATATGTATACAAGGTAGTGTTTCGATCGAGCAATTCAAAGTTGTGCTAGATGGTGGCGAGAGCTGAGTCGAGTTATTTTCAGATGTGACATAAAGTGTGATTTTATCGTTCGTTGTGTATTAGAAAACTTTGCTTTGCCAAGTTGAAAGGGGTCTGACTTGGTCTACACCCAACACACTTTATTTAAAAAAAAATAGCGTGACATCATCATCATCAAAGAATATTAATACTATAGTCTATAACTAAGACTAAGAGTTGATTGAAATCGTTGATTGAAAAAAGTTCATCCGCCGAAACCCCTATGATATCACTTTGGCTAGGGATATCTCACTGCTTTTGCCAGTGGTATACGATATCTCAAGATTACTCATATGCAAATAGCAGGGACCTAAGTACGCGGGGTTGTCCTACCCATAGATCAAAAGTTTTAAATTTTACAAATGTTCCTGCGGGAGTATCTAATTAATTCGTTATTGAATTCATTAATGAATTGTTACCGTTTGAAAATTACTAATGCATACGTGTTGCCAGCTAAGTCCCACCATTTTTAATTAGTTTGTTCATCATGATTATCATCCGTGTTTGATCAACTATGCTTCTCTGTATAGTATTTGTGCGGCTCCCATTTCGTAATTTTGAGCTTTAAATCGATTTAATCGATTTTAAAGTCGGTGTTTATGAACTATCTTGTGGTGATTACTATAATAATATTATACGGGCAGACGCGTAGGGTTTTGAAGAAGCTTTAGGGCTTTAAGGCTAATTCTGTATACATTAAACAGACCAACCAAATAAAACCCCAATGGCAAAACATGTTTTGGAAAATAACATGATTATTTAAATTTTTTAATAGATAAAATGAGGTTAAAGAAAGAAGTGCACGACAGCAATAAATTAGATGCTTTTGAATCCCTTTACATTCATAAGAACATAAACCCAATTACTATCGACAAAGGCAACATAAATTCCAATTTATTTAATTTATTTACTAACCACACACGACAATTGAACAAACAAGCGTAGTGAATTTTCAAAACTTTGACATTAAAAACAACGTTTTAAATACAATACGGCACCATCTATGGCCTAACCCAAATTTATGAGACGTATATCACACTATCAAATATATTGGTTAATAAAAAAAAATTGACTGTTTTTGAAGTTTGAGCTTCATCGTAACATGGGTTTCCGAATGGCATTCTCGAAAAGAGGGCTAACGAATGGCAGCATTCTCCAGACTGTATGGAAACTGAAACTGCCATTCGTCAACCCTCCCAACGATTAGGCTCAAACTTCATCAGATTGCATGTTATGATCTCATCTTATAGTTTGTGAAGTTTGAGATTAATCGTAACATGGGTTTCCGAATGGCAGTCTCAAAAAGAGGGCTAACAAGGAGGGCACATTGTCGCAGTCATAAACAAACAGACAACGTTATGTTTTAATAAGACTGAATCTAACAAAATATGGTGTGCAATTTATGAAATTTTTTTGCTATCCACAAAATTGTCGATCGATCTAGCTTCGAACCGATAAGAACTTTTTATTACACTTTAAAAAAAGTATATCATTCTCATCAGAGCTAACCGACTAGATACACTACCAAAAAAATTTAACGCTATATAAACCAAAATTAGTTTACTACTGTAGCGAAGAATAAGAAAGCAAAAAACTTTCATAAACATATATTTATTAGGTTCAGGTTTAGTCAATTTATTTCTCTAGTTGATCACTGCTGTTGTTATACTATAACCAAGTTAGAATTGGATAACAAACAGTGATCAAAATAGTGATCAACTAGAGAAATAAATTGACTAAACCTGCATCTAATAAATATATGTTTATGAAAGTTTTTTGTTTTCTCATACTTCGCTAGAGCAGTAGACCAATTTTGGTTTGTATAGCGTAAAAAATTGTTTTGGAAGTGTATCTAGCTAGCTAGCCCTGATGAGAATGATATACTTTTTTTAAAGTGTAATAAAAAGTTCTTATCGGTTCGAAACTAGATCGATCGACAATTTTGTGGATAGCAAAAAAATTTCATAAATTGCACACCACGTTTTGTTAGATTCATTCTTATTATTCATGATGGGGTAACTTCCATCGGAGTGATGTAATATCAAAAATAATTCATTGAATTAAAAATAGAAAAAAGATTTGTCAATATTATTTTACGTCTATTAAAAAGAAACAAAATATTTTAAGAAAGCAAATCTCAAATTATGATTGCATCGTTAAAAAATTCATTGAAGTTTCATGCCACATTCCTTTTTCCATAAAAAGTAAGCCCCTGAGTTTTCTACATCTAAATTAAAAACTGACTTCTATGGAAGTCTTATAGAAGCCATTTTTATTGTAACTACTATCAAAGATATTTATTTAACATTTAAATTAACTGATTCGATAGCGTGCAGGACAAACGATCGAAGGGCCAGAGTTCGAAATTTGATGCAACCGTTAACAAAAATTTAAATTTAAACACTATATAATAACATAACAATAACAATAACTACGTTAAAAAAGTGTAAATATATAAAAAACATTGTAATTTTTTTGTCACATTTTTAATACCTTTTATAATCCTAAGGATTGCTTAAAACGAGCTATTAGAAGCACTTTGCCGAAGCTATAACTTGTGAAACCATATACTCTATTCAACTTGCATGACTGCTTACAAAAGACCATACCGAAGTTATTTCCGAAGTCTTTTACAAATCATAGCTAAGTTAAAGGCGGAGAAATTTCTCCAAATAGCCTTTATCAAAACCGCTTAGAAGTTTTAAAGAAACTATGAAGGTGGGGAAGCTAGTTTCGGTAAGACTGTTTAGTGTTTTAAAAGAAGTTAAAATGTTAGTTCATACCCACAAAGATCGAATAATTTCATCCGTGTTATTATTGGTAACTAGTTGCTTTATTCTTCTGTGCCATTCAGAAGCTCGTCGGTTGCCGTTGTCTTGGCCACTCAGTAGTGTTTTGAATTGTCATTTGCTCAAAGGTTGTGGCCGATAAAGCAATGTTTTTTAGTAATAATATATGGAAATCAACCAGACTTTGATTTAGGGAACCAACAAAAAGTAGAAGAATTTTCGGAAATATTGGCAAATTGTTAGTTATATATTATGTGACAGTTTACAGAGAAATATATACTCAAAAAAAGAAGGGATTCTTGAGGACTGCCGACAAAAGCGAAAATTTAAAACTGTAAAATAGCTGTGTTTTTGTCGTCTAAATACAACTAAATCTTTACTTACTTTACCACATTTACACGCTGTTATTAACTGAGAAAAACATCAAATTCAATAAAAAAGAAAAAACCAAAATATGTATCAAGAAAACGAGAATAAAATTATTATAATATATTATCATTAATTACAACAATACTTAGGTTATTCGTACTATCAATTGCGTTTTCTTTATCAAATAGTATAAAGAAAATACATTTTTTTTTATTTTACTTAAAAATACAACAAAATCTGTACTTACTATACCACACTTAAACCGGAAAAAAAACAAATTCAATAAAAAATAAAAGAAATAAATTGTAAACCAAGAAAATGAGAATAAGAAAATAACAAATGATTAGAATGTATCTCACTCGCTTTTAATATTTATTTTATATTTAATATTTATGTATGCATAAATTTTTTTCTCCAAACAAAATCAACAAGTTTAGATGCACTGTTGAGGCATCACAATCGTTTAACGCCATAAGATTGTTTTTAAATGAGCCATCAATCAATATTGTGGATTGCACAATGTTTTAAATAATCATTTTTTAATTCTAGATTTAAGATTTATATCAATTTGAATACTATTGGCTTATTTAATTTTCAAAATTATAAGTTAAAAATATGGAGGGGCGAGGATCTCACAGCTCTGAGATATCAAGACTTCGGTCTGTGTTAGGGATTTTGATATAGTTTTCGGCAAAAAAATTTTATGAGGACATTGTTTTTAGTTTTGGGTAGCGATGTATATCAAACATAACTCTTTGTTAAAGTACAAGTATTATTTACCTCTGCTTAGAAATTTATTACAAAAGTAACACGAAACATCAACACGTTGCCGGAAAATTATAATCAAAATTCCAAAAATATTGTTAAATTAAATAAAATCAAACTTTCAAAATTCCAAAAATACTTCAAAAATTAGAATTAAATCAAATATTTAAACTTTTTCTAAATTTCAATAATACTCCAAAAATTCTTAAATATTTAAACGTTTCCAAAATTCTAAATATATTGCAAAAATTATTACAAATCAAAAATTCAAACTTTTTTTAAAATTCCAAAAATTATAATAAAATCAAAAATTTAAAATTTTTCAAAATTCAAAAAATATTCCAAAAATTCTTACAATATCAAAAACTGAAACTTTTTTCAAAATTCTATGTATTCAAAAATACTGTTTTTTTCAAAATTCTACAAATAGTGTAAAAATTATAACATAATCAAAAATTGAAACTTTTTTCAAAATACCAAAAATTAGAATAAAATCAAATATTTAAACTTTTTCTGAATATTCCAAAAATTCTTAAAAATTCAAACTTTTTCCGAAATTCTAAAAATATTGCAAAAATTATTACAAAATCATAAATTGATTTTTTTTCAAAATTCCAAAAATTATAAAAAAATCAAAAATTAAAAATTTTTCAAAATTCTAAAAATATTCCAAAAATTCTTACAAAATCAAAAAAGAAAACTTTTTCCAAAATTCTAAAAATATTGCAAAAATTATTACAAAATCAAAAATACAAACTTTTTTCAAAATTCCAAAAATATTTCAAAAACTAACAAATTTAAAAATTTCCATGTCCAATTTCATTTTCTATTTTCAAAAAATTGGCTAATTAAATAAATGAAATCATTTTTTGACACACTTGACATTATTTTTTTGACAAACTTATAATGTCATAATTCTCTATAATAATAATAAAATTTCATTTCAAACAAACAATTTTATTTTTTTCCAAAAAATTAGGTAAAAAAAATAAATGAAAATCTTTCTTTTGACACACTTGACAACATTTTTTTGACAAACTTATAATGCAATAATCTAGTTTTTGATCTCACATACCAATCCCTACCATCAAGATTTCTCCAAATTTAATGTTCCTACTCGTAATCACTTAAAATGCACGTTTAGCCAAAAATATGAAAATTTGCCATTTTTGACACACATAATGATTTTTTTGACACACTTTCGGTACAGTTATCGATCACAGCGTCCTTTCGGACCTGTCCCTTGAGTATACCTATATTTAGAAAATAAATTTTGAAATCCCTCCAGTGGTTTTCTCTGCAGCGTAGGTAATGACAAACGGACGGCCGGCCGGCCGGCCGTCAGACAGACATACATTATTTTTTGCTTTTTTAGAATCAGTAGGTCCTAAAACGTCGAGAAATGCCAAAAAAAGTGGGGGTAAGAATTTCAATTTTGGCTCATGAATGTAATGTAGAGTTCTTTCAGCCAAAAAAAAGTGATGTACAAAAAAAAAAATTGATGTAAATCAATTGGTCGTGTTCTTTCAGACAAAATATTTGATGTTTTTTCTGATGTACATCAATTTTATGAAATTGAGATATTTTGATAAATTCGCCTTCCAGCAAAAACTAATACAAACACACACGTATAAAAACAATAACAAACGTGACGCCATTTTTTGAATATACTATTTGTGGATAGTTTTTTGTGATTATTAGGTGAATTTTATAAAATTAATATTTTATGTTTGCACAATTATTTCTAATGTAAATTTAAATCGAAAATGTTTTGTTACCAATACAACAATAATGAAAATCATGTGGTTTGTCCGTTCTTTCAGCCAAGTTAAAAATTGATGTACATCAAAAACCTGAAAGAACTCCACATAATACTTAGGTCTTTCAGACCGAAGTAATATTATTATACTTTGCATTATAAATTCATTTTTTGAAGAAACTTAGTAGCCGAATCATTCTATTATTGTTGTTTTTGTCATTTTTAATTTTACTTTCGTTTTGTCTTTGGTCAGATATTGTTACAATAAACATAAAAAATTATAGAAAACAAATTTAAAATAGATGATTTTTAAACAAGTGGTGAAAACGTTGTGGCGAACATCAAAACTAAAATCATTTCTCAAAAAAATTTAAAATTTAGCAGGCGATGATTTCGTTAACATTTATGAAAAAAAAAACAAAAAATATATTATTATTTTTCGGATTTTGTTTCCAAAGAGTTTTTTTTAAAGAGTTCTTGTTTTTTCGATTTGGAAAAGAATTAAAAAAGTTTCCAAAATGTGTTTTGTTTTCCATTAATTAAAAAAGTTATTATTCCAAAACTTAAACATAAATGTAAATTATATTAAATAATAAATTCTTAAATTGTTCAATTCGCTAAACATTCTTCAAATAAACAAAGTTCACAATAAAAAATGTTTATGTAAAGTGACGCATTTTATTAATAAAATAATTATTAAACTTCTGAAAACTTTGGCTATGTTAAAACTAATATGTACTTAAAAATCAAAACTAATATTCTGGCCATAAAAGATCATAAGGAGGATAGAAGAGGATTATTATATTACATTAAAGAGGATAGAAATATTATCTGAAATCAAAATGGATCAAATTAATTTTGGAAGTATACAAGGATCAACTGCTTGAATACATGCTACTCAACTTTACTCCGTTCTACATTATAGCACAACTAGCTATATTATGGTGACCCCGACAAAGAACAAACCTTTCAATGGAGTCAACTTTAAGAAGCTTAAAATGTATAATTTAATTCATTTTCTTTTAATTAGTGCTTGCTTCATTTTGTTTTAAATAATTTAATTTTATTAAAATATTTTCTTTTTTTTCACAGCGACACAACACTTTTCCCTTAGTGACCACATATTCTTCCAACTAGTCGTTTCGACTGTTAAGACATAATCTAGTTTTCTCCTGGCGACACATTCTTCCTTTTTCTCTCCAAATTCTTATTTTTCGGCTTTCAAGCCACCGAAATCCTGCTAGTGCGACCATTTTTTTTTAAATTACTTGTTGTCTAACAATCGATATATGGAAGCTAGTGTACCTGAAGAAGTTTGGAAATAAATTTAATTCATGATATTGTTGTTACAACAACATTTTATCTGCTGCCTTTTGTGTTTACTTTACGTGAACATTATAATTGTTAAATCATAATGAAGATTCAGCTTAATCAACGCATTCAAGGTAACTCATTATATTGGATACAACATCTCCAACATCTCATATCATCTTATTCATCTCCTGGAGAGTTCAACGCAACCAGCAACCAATCAATATATTAAAATCATCCTCCACTCAACGCAGTATCAACTAAAACGTCTCTTTTTGCGTAACAGGACGGTTTGTCCACGAGACGTGATAGCGTCGAGTAGAATAAGTTCAGGAACGCAAAAAGGTTTTTACCACACGTAGAAAACGCTATTTTTTCTACACTTGTAAATATAAATGATAATCTTTGGGATTTTTTGTATTAAATTTCTAGATATTACGATGTGTGAATTCGTAGGATGAGAGAATATTTCGTCAACAATCAATGCGAAACTTAATATCTGAAGTAAAGTCAATATGTTGTTATATTTTTGGTTAGGATATATGGACAACTTTAGGGGAATTTTAATTTGGATGGGTTTTTTGTGACCAATTATACTTAAGTACATTTTGGAAATCACTTGAATTTTGCAATTCGAAATAACTTTTCATTTTCATTTTGTCAGGATCCTAACACAAAATTTTTTCTAAAGGAATTTTAGAGAAAATGAAAGGTTATTTCGAATTGCAAAATTCAAGTGATTTCCAATATGTATTTAAGCTTGATTGGTCCCAAAAAACCCATCCAAAATAAATGATAATATTAACAAATTCATCTACTAAAAACTTACAAGAGCTAACTTTGACAGTGGAAATAAAAAGCAATATTGTTTTTACATATAATTTTTAACAGTATAAAATAATGTTATTGATGAAAAACGTGAACGCAGGTGAAAAAGTCGAAATTTGAGCTTGACCATTTTTGATTTTTCTGAAACTTGACATGTAAGTAGTATGGACAAAATAAAAAATACAACTTATTTTAAAATTTTTTTAAAGTGCATAGTTTGAGCACAGGGGGCACCCCAACATGCATGAAAAATGAAAATTCTGCCAATCCGATGTAACTTTGAAATTAAATTGCTCAAGAACGGCTATACCGATTTCCTCAAACTTTTTTTTGTTTGATAGATGATTAGTTAGCCCTTTGAAAAAAATGAATTTATTGTTTTAATAATTAATTTTTAAATAAAAATATTAAAAAAACTTTTTTTAAGATGGCGCTAGGGTCGAAGATCAATTGAAATTTAATTATTTTGTTTTTCTGAAAATAGTTCTATCCTTACTCTAAAATACTCCAAATTTACAAAGAGGCGTTAATTCTTGTTCTTGAGATATTTAATTTTTTGTTAATGGAAGTTGTTTGAAAAAATGAAGAAAAATTCAAATTTCAGTCGTACTAAAAATCTTTAAAATTAAATATCTCAAGAACAAAAATTAACGCCTCTAAGTTAATTTGATATATTTTAGAGTAAGGATAGATCTATTTTCAGAAAAAAAATTAATTTAATTCCAATTGATCTTCGACCCTAGCGTCAGCTTTAAAAAAGTTTTTTTAATATTTTTATTTAAAAATTAATTATAAAAACAATAAATTTATTTTTTTTCAAAGGGCTAACTAATCATCTATCAAACAAAAAAAAGTTTGAGGAAATCGGTATAGCCGTTCTTGAGCAATTTAATTTCAAAGTTACATCGGATTGGCAGAATTTTCATTTTTCATGCATGTTGGGGTGCCCCCTGTGCTCAAACTATGCATTTTAAAAAAATTTTAAAATAAGTTGTATTTTTTATTTTGTCCATACTACTTATATGCCAAGTTTTAGGAAAATCAAAAATGGTCAAGTTTTCACAACTCTGTCTAGAACACGTTTTTCATCTATTATTTATTGTATGCCAATAGTCTTTGCCTACAGATGGAAGATAATATGAATAGTTCGAAAATATAATTTTAATTTACACATATATACTAGTTTATGTCATTTTTTAGCGTTTATAAAGTTTAATTTCGCTGCCATTTTTTGAGTTTGTAACAATATATTTGGTGAAAAAACAGTACACGTTTGTATTCGCAAAAGCAATTAAATTATATCAAGTAATAAGAAATAAGTATAGTTTGATTTATTATATATAAATTTCGATAGCTACTTGATATTTTTGTCAATACAGTTTTTGTTGGTTGGTAAGATATGGATTTGTTTGATATTGCATTTTACGAATTAATAGAACAATAAGAACGTAGTCAACGCCGGCGTTTGGCGCATTTATGCGAGCTTTATTAAAACGGAGACGTAACAGAAATAAGTTTACTAATATGTTTTGGCGTCTTCAAAGGGAGCGTCAGCATTAGTCTAAGCCAAGAAGTACGCTTTGATGGGAAGAAATTGTGCTTAAAACATTTGAAGCTGATGATTGGATAACAAATTTCAGAATGCCCAAAGAAGCGTTTTTTGAAATTTGTGAGTTGGTAAGAAGTGGTCTCACACCGAAGCCAAATTTTTTGAATCCACGGCCATCTATCAGTGTTGAAATGCAAGTGGGAGTTGCTATATACAAATTAGCTTTCTGTGCAGAATTGAGAGTGATTGGAAATAATATGGGGGTAAGTAATTTCATGCATATACTTTGAAAGTTATTGAAACTTTTTATTACTTTTGTTAAAAGTATTAGAAGCACCATCATCAACAAATAAAACAACTGCAAATCATTTATGTTATTATTTTTAAGTATTTTTTTTTATTGATAATTATTCATTCAAATTAAACTATTAATACAAATAAAATTCATTTAAATCAAAATATTCAAATAAACAAACAACTCTATACACAAACCTGTACTAAAATAAGATCGATGAAGAGTTCGGTTATATCGTTGTAATTAGGTATTTTTTACATAATTAATTCAATTTTAACTATAATTAATTGCAACAATTTTTTTTGATTTATATAAACGTAGCTTTAAGAATTATAGCAAATTTATGTCATAATTTTGTAAACCAAACTCATTCTTGTTGAAAATAAACATTTGGATTGATAACATCAAATCAACTTTTGAGGATTATTAAAAGTTTTTTATTGGAAATAAATTCTTGGAGATATAACACCGGATCATCTTTGCTGATTAATAAAATAAATATATTTGGAAATAGATTTTTCTACATTTTTTGGTGCCGAAACCCGGGATAATACATATCACAACAGAAAAGATAAGTACAAATCAATTTATTATTAAACCTGTGATATTAAATAAATCGTGCGTGTAAATAATCATAAAGTATAGTGATCCGTGTTATTAAATTAAGTATAAAGAACAATGTCTGATCGTGTAGAACGTCTTCGCGACCGTTCAGTGTCGCAAATAAAAAATATATTAAAATTTGTAGAATCAATTAATGATGACGTATCATTAGAAGCAATTACGACCCATTCAGATAGTTTAGAAACGCGCTATCAAGCATTTAATGAATACGAAGTCCAACTTTTCAGTAATGATAAATATGTGCCTATTACCGAAACTGTTGATGCATTGTATTACAATGCTCGTACGTTACTCAAACAAGCTGCAGCTATCCGCAAGCTCGTATCTAAAGATTCTATAGATTTAAACACAACCTTAGAAAATTTCATTGGGCAACAAAGAACCTTTTATGAAGGCATTAACGCTACGAAACAAGCACGTCTCCCTAAAATCAATATCGAACCGTTTTCTGGAAATTACCAATATTGGCCATCTTTCCATGACCTATATACATCCACGGTGCACAATAACAATAATTTAAGCAGTGTATACAAGTTTCAAATTTTAAATGGATTGTTGAAGGGTGATGCTGCGTCGTTAGTTAGACATATTGCTATCACCGAAGCTAATTACACGGAAGCCTGGGAGAAGTTGTGTAACCGGTATAACAAAATGAATCCAATTTTGAATTCCCTTATCCAATCTTTTTTTGAGCAAAAGCCGTGTCAGCAAGTCAACAGTAAGGAATTACGTCGCATAACTGAAACAGCAGATGAAGTTGTTCGAGGACTTAGAGCTTTAGGAAATGCAGCCGAGCTGCGTGACCCGTGGTTAATTTACATAATGCTGATGAAAATCGATAACGAATCCAAACAGCTATGGGCCAAACAGGTAGCCGACAAAAATTTCCCAACGTTTGTTGAATTTATTGCGTTTATGAATGGAAGATGCGATGCAGTTGAAATGTGTGAGGTCACTACTAAAAAACCAATTGTCACTGGAAAGCATCCAAGCAAAACATTTGTAGCTAATGTGATCAATCCAATAACATGTGTCTTTTGTCAAAGTTCTCATTTTATTTATAAATGTCCCATTTTCAAAAATATGACAATAGAACAACGAGATAAAGCTGTCAAAGAAAATGAGTTGTGTCACAATTGTTTAAAAAAAGGCCATTCATCCAGTCAGTGCTACAATAAATTATCCTGTCTCATTTGTCACCACCGCCACCATACCTTATTGCATCCGTCTCAAAATCCAAAATCTTTGCCAAAGCCACATTCTTCAAATTTCACAAACCTTTATACGTTTTCCAATGACCTATGTGAAGTCTCCAATCCAAGTCAACCTAGTTCCAATTCATCCTTGTCTGAAACCAAACAAGCAACAAGCTTACATACACTTTACTCAGCACATGACACTATATTACCAACAGCGTTAGTATACGTGACATCATCTACAGGAAAACTCCAGCTGGCAAGAATACTGCTTGATTCCGGCTCACAAATGTCCTTTGTGACAGAGTCATGCATCCAAAACCTAGGCTTAAAGCGATCACATTCATCCATTTCAATTCACGGCCTAGCATCAGCCTCTGCTGGATCAACAAAGGGAAAATCTGATATGACAATTGTTTCACGTATAGATAAACAATACACTATACATATCACTGCTCATATCATACCTTGCATTACCAATTTAATACCAATCCGACAACATCAGTTTATTCAACATCCTGTACTAAAAAGTTTGAATTTAGCTGATCCGGAGTTCTATCAACACAACGTCATCGATATTCTATTAGGCGCAGACGTGTTTTTCGAAATTTTAGAACCAGAAAAACGAAAGATGTCTGGTTTACCTCTGTTACAAAGTTCTAAATTTGGTTGGTTAATTGCTGGATCAGTAACAGCAGGTTCACAAGAAACAGTCAATCTACATGCAGTGATCAATTCAATCACGACAAGTAATCAAGAAGATGACATCAACGAGACACTTAAGAAATTTTGGAATGTGGAAGAAATTCCAGATCAATTGCACAGAACTGCATCTGAGAATTGGTGCGAATCACATTATCTTGAAAAAACAACAAGAGATATAAATTGCAGATTTTCAGTACGATTGCCATTCAAACAACCACGGCAACAGTTGGGCAGCTCATGGCAAATGGCACGTCGAAGGCTACTAGCAATGGAAAGAAGATTCGCTACCTCGCAAGATTTTGCCAACGATTACAAAGCTTTTATGCAAGAATATCTCGAGCAAGGTGACATGAGTGCTGTTTCATGGTCAGATATTGCAGTAGACTATGATGCAAAATATTTTATACCACACCATGCAGTAACGAAAGCAAGCAGTAGCACCACCAAACTCAGAGTAGTTTTTGACGCCTCCTCCAAAACTACCACTGCAGTTTCTTTGAACGATGTACTGCAAATTGGGCCAAATATTCAACGCGATTTAACAACAATTGTTCTACAGTTTCGAAAGCACAGCATTGCACTTGTCGCTGACATCGAAAAGATGTATCGCCAAATTTTAGTCAATCCAATAGATGCTAATTATCAGTTAGTCTTATGGCGCGATAAAACTTGTAATCCAATAACAATGTATAAATTAAATACATTAACATATGGAACTGCCTGTGCTCCCTTCTTAGCAGTGAAAACATTACAACATTCAACATCAAACTTCGAAGCTACGTATCCGGAAGCATCAAACGTAATTTGTAATAATTTTTACATTGACGATTTACTAACTGGATGTGACTCACTTGCAGAAGCTCTGCTTTTGAAAGATCAGCTGATTGAAATCTTAAATAGTAGCGGATTCAAATTAAGAAAGTGGAAATCAAATTCATCCGAATTTCTACAGTCATTTTCACAAACTGAAATCGAAGAGATACCAAAACTAATAGAAGACGATGCATCCATTAAAACCTTGGGAATAATGTGGCATGCAGAATCTGATACATTCTCCTTCAAAGTACAACAAACCGATTGTGAAACTAACTGGACAAAAAGAAGTATACTATCCACAGCATCAAAAATATACGATCCGCTCGGATGGTTAGCACCAACCGTGATATTATTTAAAATCATTATACAAAAGTTGTGGTTACTGAATGCTGAATGGGATTCCAATCTACCAGATGACATTGTTAAAATATGGCGAAGTGTTCACGACAATATTACTCATATGGAAAAAATCAATATTCCTAGATGTTTAACACATCTTCAAAATCAACCAGCTCTCCAACTTCACGCATTTTGTGATGCTTCGGAAGCTGCATACGGAAGTGTAATCTATTTACGGGCAGAAAATAAATTTGGCGACATCACAGTAAATATAATATGCGCTAAGGGTAAGGTTGCTCCAATAAAACAAATTTCACTACCCAGATTAGAGCTGTGTGGAGCAGTTTTGCTATGTAGCTTAACACAATTTTGTAAAAAATCATTGTCTTATGAAGATGTACCGATTTACGCATGGACAGACTCCATGATTGTCTTACATTGGCTCTCGGATGTGCCAAGAAGATGGAAAAGTTTTATCGCCAACCGAACTTCAATGATTCTGGATAGTATTCCACGAAAAAATTGGGCACATATAGAATCAAAACAAAATCCGGCCGATTACATTACACGAGGTGTAAAACCACAAATAATGCCGAATCTAAGTCACTGGTGGAAGGGTCCATCATGGCTTGCGGAACCTGAAACTAATTGGCCAAAAGCAGAGAAGTCATCGAAAGTAATACCCGATAAGTCAATTGACGTAGAAGAACGGGAACAATTTGTCAATGTATTTTTGGATACAACCACCACAGAAGATACAATCACACAACTATTAACGAATTATTCATCTTGGTTCAAAATTCGTAAAATCATGGTTTACATCTTAAGGGCAATCAAACTCAAAATACATAAGCCGCAACATTTATCAATAAATATTAATGAATTAAATGAGGCTGAATTAGTGATATTACGGAACGTTCAAAAAATGAAATTCGGAGCAGAATTATCAGTTATCAGCAACGGTTCAACCCTACCAGTAAAACATTATTTATCTTCGCTAGATCCGTTTATTGATTCCACAGGTCTACTACGAGTCGGTGGACGGTTACGGAATGCTCCGATGAACTATGCTGTAAAACATCCAATAATCCTTCCCAAAGATCATCCTGTCAATGATTTAATAATTCGAGAGATTCATTACGCCAACATGCATGCCAGTAATTCGTTGTGCTTAAACATCTTCAGACAAAGATATTGGATGATTGGAGCTCGCTACACAATTAAACGACATATTAAAACATGTGTCATTTGTTTACGTCATCGTTCAATTAAAAATAATCCAAAAATGGGAGATCTACCACCATCAAGATGCAGTATAAGTCGCCCGTTCTTAAAAACTGGACTAGATTACGCAGGTCCACTATACATCAAAACAAGCAAACGAAAAAATGCTCCTTCAGAAAAAGCATATGTAGCAGTCTTTGTATGTTTATCGGTCAAGGCAGTCCATTTAGAAGTCGTGAGCAGTTTAGAAACCCAAGCATTCTTTGCCGCATTAAAAAGATTCATAGCACGCAGGGGTCTACCTGAAGAAATTTGGTGTGACAACGCCACGAATTTCACTGGTGCTGATCGAGAACTACGCAGCATGAAACAAGGTATCATTAGCCAGCAACAAAATAATTTAATTGTTGATTTTTATTGCAGAAAAATATAGCATTTCATTTTATTCCACCACGCGCTCCCAACTTTGGCGGACTATGGGAAGCTTCCGTCAAATCGTTCAAGTACCATTTAAAGCGAGTTAGTAATGCCAAGTTCACCTTCGAAGAACTAAATACGCTAATCACTCAAATCGAATCTTTGCTGAATTCAAGGCCGTTATGCAGAATAGACGATGATCCGACCAACTTACAAATATTAACACCTGGTCACTTCCTTATAGGTGAACCTTTGATAGCAATTCCAGAACCATTGCTTGATGACATCAGTATGAACAAATTATCTCGATGGCAAAATGTACAACAGCGTGTGCAAGGGTTTTCCAAATGTTGGTCGCGAGATTACCTAACAACCTTACAGCACCGATACAAATGGAAGTCCAAATCTGAACAATTAATTGTGGATGATATCGTAATGATTAAAGATGATAATTTACAACCAAATCAATGGTTACTTGGTCGAGTTATAAACATTCATCCTGGTGCTGATGGTATTGTACGTGTCGTAACTTTAAAAACAGCAAATAGTAAGATTAAACGTCCAGTCAACAAGTTGATCAAGATGCCAGTTAATTCTGATTAAGAGCTATTTCAAAAACACATTTTTACCAATACAAAACGAAATGCAGTCAATTATCATAATTAGTTAAGAACACCAGTTCTTAACGTGCGGGAGTATGTTAAAAGTATTAGAAGCACCATCATCAACAAATAAAACAACTGCAAATCATTTATGTTATTATTTTTAAGTATTTTTTTTATTGGTAATTATTCATTCAAATTAAACTATTAATACAAATAAAATTCATTTAAATCAAAATATTCAAATAAACAAACAACTCTATACACAAACCTGTACTAAAATAAGATCGATGAAGAGTTCGGTTATATCGTTGTAATTAGGTATTTTTTACATAATTAATTCAATTTTAACTATAATTAATTGCAACAATTTTTTTTGATTTATATAAACGTAGCTTTAAGAATTATAGCAAATTTATGTCATAATTTTGTAAACCAAACTCATTCTTGTTGAAAATAAACATTTGGATTGATAACATCAAATCAACTTTTGAGGATTATTAAAAGTTTTTTATTGGAAATAAATTCTTGGAGATATAACACCGGATCATCTTTGCTGATTAATAAAATAAATATATTTGGAAATAGATTTTTCTACAACTTTCAAATAAGCACTAGCAGTGTTCAGAAATATATCAGACGATTTGTAACTGCAATGTTAAAACACATCAGTTCATATATTAAAATGCCAAGTGTTGAAGAGGGACATGAAATAGAAAAAAAGTTTTTAAAAATATGCAAAATTCCACAAATTATTGGTATAATTGACAGGACACATATACCTATATTAGTCTCTAGAGATGGATATGGAGATTTCATAAATCGGGGACGGACGTCATATAATACGCAAATAGTTGCAGATGTAAATTGTATGTAAGGTTTTTACAAAATATATAAAGGTTCTAAGTAAATAATTCCTTTAAACATATCAGAATTCAGGATGTTAGCTGTCAGTTTCCTGGGTCAGCCCATGATGCATGCATGATGCATGATGCATGATGCAAACATACCGCTTTATTTAAAAATGCTAAAAAGGCAATTCCACAGGTTTTAAAATTAATTTATATTGCCAAATAAACTTATTTTGTAATCGGTTTTTAATTTAGGGTTCTAAAACGATAAATGGACGAAGCATAAATTACTGCATTTTAGGTGATCCAGCTTACCCTCTTATGAGTTGGTTAATTAAAGGATATGCTGGGAATGTAAGTGAAGAAGAAGAATCGTTCAATGCTTATATGAATTCTGCTCGTATTATAGTAGGGCAGACCGTTGGAAAGTTGAAAAGTAGATGGCGGATTTTGAAAAAAATTAACGAAATTTATTACAGATTTGTGCCTAAAGTAGGATTGAATGATTGTTTAAATAAAATAAGTTTTTAAAAAATTTTTATTTTGCTTACATTACTTTTCATCATCAGGTAATTGTAGTCTGCTGTACAGAAAAAAAAAACTAAATAACAACAGAAACAAATGAAATTTGATCTCAAATATTCAATCAAAATATTCTAAATATGCAATCCCTTGAAAATTCTGCGATATTGACAGAAATAAACCCAGCAACCGAAACAACAGAAACATTAAACCAAATTTTATTTAAAATATTGAATCCTCTAAATAATGCATCAGTTTTCCAAATGAATCTGCCATCTACATCATCGATGAAACCAACCACTAATTATATTCATTGTACTTTCAATATTTGTAACAAATAAAACAATAAACTTTTATAATTTACAAAAAATTTAATAATGTGTAAAATTATGTTTTTATGGGGTAAATTACAGTAACATATTATATATTATGTTTAACATATACGCGTTAATGCTTCGTGAATACATGAAAATTGCCTAATTGTAGTAATATGTGAAATTTTATAGATAATTTTTAAATATTTGGGTTAACCACCATAGGCGACCACCGAAACTTATTTATTTTCAATCACTAGCTAGAAAAAAATTTTCAATCACTAGTTAGAAAAAGTTTCAGACAGATTTTACTATATACTAAAATGACATTTTCGTAGCTTGAAGTAGAAAAATAAATTATTTTATAGTATTGACTTACGACCAGTTTTAGCTCATAATCGGTACTTCAAGCCGGATAGATTATTAATTTATTAAATATTAAAGGTATATAATTAACAGGTAGTTTGTATTACCTAATCGTTTGTAAGCTGAAAAATGAGTGTCGACTAAATAAAACTTACTTTTGTTACAAATAAAGATAGCAGTTGATTATACCAAAGACATTATACGGTCTTTGGATTCATTTTAGAAGGTTCTGGATAGGGTACGAACAGCTGCTTTAAAGTAAAGTCGTTAAAAATGCTTATTAATTCGATAATGCTGGAAGGTAAGGTAGAGTAAGATAAGGCAAGGTAAGATAAGGTAACCGTAGAGAAAATTCATCCAAATATAGATAACATCAGCCAAATTTAAGGTAAATATATTTTTGTTTCTTTTTTTATTTAATAGAAATCTATCTTCTCTCCGTTCACCTTAATTGGAGCTTTAGTCTTATCTTTTATTTATTCGTGTTGTTCGCCTAGCTCATTTGACATTGCATGATACTTTTGATCTCTGGGTTTGGGTTTAAAGCTTAATCAGCCAAGGGGTCTCCTCCGTTCTGTTAGTCCTGTAACGATCAAAAATAGTTCAATTGAACTGTGTTTTGGTTTCACTTTCCTATCTCGTATGTACGCACTCTTTAAAAAGGCTTATTAGTCCACATTTAGTACACTTAAAATAAAACTTTCATTATGCGGTTTAATAAAAAGTAACAATTTTTTTTAAACCTAAAACTTTTATTTTTTTTTTCGAATGAAAAAGTTGACGGAATAAAGATATTTCTTTATTTACTGTAGTTTTGGTTCTTACAAAGTATCATTTAATAGTTTGGAACATATTTTGACATTATTTTATTATTTTTATCGAAAATCACAAACGTTTTCGTATTTTACTCATTAAATGGATCTGCTGATTTTTCTTCAGTTAACAATTCACCAGACATCAAAGATAATTTTTGATTTGAACATTCACTCGATTTTTCAACAAAACATTCCTTCATTTTGTCAAAATTTCTAATATAATATAAAATTAAAAAAGTCCAAGCGGCACGTATATCCGCTAGAAATTATCGCATTAGTAAAAATATACGCATTGCTCACGAAAGTTTTAAAATTAAAGTTACAATACAAATCACAATTTCACCAACTTACTCGTCGCCAATACACAAGACTAATTTATTATACCATTTTTTATTATAACGTAATTTGGGGTAGATATATTTTTGGAAAATGTGAACCTGTCCACATCTACTAATGTACAAAATGAACGAAGCAAACTTTTTGCGTCATTAGAGAGTTATGTTGCACAGCATCCCGTTTGATGGGGTCTATTAATTCTGTTGTTATCAGACTTTAAAAGATGAGATCAATAAATACTTTTATGTAGGTAAAAATAACACACCTTGTATCTCGTAAAAACAAATAATTAGAAAACTTATTTACAGTAATTACTATTCTATTTATTTATTTGTAGTTAAAATTTGAACCTAAAATGTTTGAATTATTTATATCTTTTTATCCATCACACAGCATTGATGTTTTTGCATTAATGAACGCATCATTTATCATCATCGATATATTTTGATTTGGACATTCTCTAGCTTTTTGAACAAAACATTCTTTGATTTTATCAAACGATCTGAAAAATAACAAAAAAAGTTTAAACTCGTTGTTCCATTGGTTTATTTTGTTATCCTTACTGGCAGTATTTCTTTTGTTCATAGAAATTTAATTCAAATGATTCAACCCTTTGCATTCGGTGTATTTCATTGCATTTATCAAACCGTTGGTTGTAGAAAATGCAATGACAACCCCCGTTTTCGATAAACTCTTGTTTTTAATGACAAATCGTTAATATATTTTGCTGTAACGAATTTAAAACGCTATTTTGTGTACTTACCAATTAAACGTTTACCACCATTATCGCATACGTAATTATAGGTTGCATAAATCAAACCAAACGTTAATACATTTTCTTTATTAAAACCGTATTGCCTGCATTCTGGTAATGTTGCATTAATTATTCCGTTAAAACAATCTATCGAATTTTTTCCAAATTCGCAAAACTTTTTAGTCCATGATAAAACTGAAGTTGTGCTTGGATTTTTATAAACAGCTCGTTTGAAGCTTTCGTTAAGTTCATCTATCTTCTCCTTAGTTCCCATAATGCATGGTTGAGTTTGTTGTTTCTAAAATTAATCGGTTATTATAATTCAATCCTAAATTTTTATCATTTAAATCCTACACGATGTTGATCGAAACATGAATATTCTTCTGGATTATCCGTCAAATTACAGTTACATAGAACTGAAATTAACAAAAAAACAAATTAATTAGATTGAAGTTGCAGAATTTTATAGGAAAAATACCATAAATCGAAAATAAAATAATTATGGTTCTCATTTTGCTAATATATTTGGATATTTCAGTGTGCAACTAGTTTTGCAACAATTGTTTATATCGTCCAAACTAGTGTTATTTATATGATATGAAAATTATTTATACAGATATGTTTCTACAAAGTCAAAGGTTAAAATGTAATTACATATTAGTTAATTGAAATTTAAATGAAACAATAAATTATTATTTTGCTACAAACATTTTCAATCTTCGTACAGTTGAACCTACTTAACTGTTTATTTTCTTATCTTTGTTTAAAGCCGTTTAACAGTTACAAAAAAAATAATGTCAAAAGCTGTATTAAAAATTTAGAAACGAAGTCGTTGAAAAATATGTAGATCAACAAACAGTTATCGAAATTAACAGAAATTCAGACAATGCTGATAAATATGAAAAAAAATCAATCTGCAAAATTGCATTCAATTTTTTAGTTGCTTCAGTGAAATCGAACACGGGATGTAGACAACTCTTGATGGTTGGCGTTTGTATGTAAGACCATGAGCTTGATTATTATAAGTGTGTCAAAAGAATAATTTTCATTCGTTTTCATTCCAAATTTTTTTGACAAACATTTATTTAATGGGAAATATTTTGGATTAGAAACATTTGGCCAATAAAACTAGTGGGAGGGGGGTGTGGCCATAGTGACCACGCCAAGAACTTCCCGTAAGATTAAAAACTAACCAGTTACTGGATAAGGTATACTAAAAGACCAAACATAAAAAAATATACCATGTAATTTGATTGCAATAAATACAAATAAAAAATGAAAAATTACTGAACAAATATTTAAACAAATTTGAAAACAAAATCAACAAAAGTGAATATTAGCTCAATTAGGGGTTCTAAAGCCTTAATCCTCGTCCGGCGGCATAATTTTACAACGCTAACAGGCGAAAGAGGTACAATTGTACCTTCATATATTTTATATGGAAATCCTCAAGGTAGACATAATTATTGAGCGATAAATAGATAATTTATAGAATTTCCGCATTATTTAGAACATGCTTTGAAAGAATTATGGCATTATAAGTTGGTCAAAAAAATGTTGTCAAGTGTGTCAAAAAAAAGATTTCTATTTATTTTTTTACCCAATTTTTTGGCAAAAAATAAAATTAATTATTTGTTTGAAATGAAATTTTATTATAATTATAGAGAATTATGGCATTATAAGCTTGTCAAAAAAATGTTGTCAATTGTGTCAATAGAAAGATTTTTATTTATTTTTTTTACCCAATTTTTTGGGAAAAAATAAAATTAATTATTTGTTTGACATGAAATTTTATTATTAATATAGAGAATTATGGCATTATAAGTTTGTCAAAAAAATGTTGTCAAGTGTGTCAAAAGAAAGATTTTTATTTATTTTTTTACCCAATGTTTTGGAAAAAAGTAAAATTAATTATTTGTTTGACATGCAATTTTATTATTACTATTGAGAATTATGGCATTATAAGCTTGTCAAAAAAATGTTGTCAAGTGTGTCATATGAAAGATTTTTATTTATTTTTTGACCCAATTGTTTGGCAAAAAATAAAATAAATTATTTGTTTGACATGAAATTTTATTATTATTATTGAGAATTATGGCATTATAAATTTGTCAAAAAAATGTTATCAAGTGTGTCAAAAGAAAGATTTTTATTTATTTTTTGACCCAATTTTTTGGAAAAAAAAATAAATTATTTGTTTGACATTAAATTTTATTATTATTATAGAGAATTATGGCATTATAAGTTTGTCAATAAAAAAGTTGTCAAGTGTGTCAAAAGAAAGATTTTTATTAATTTTTTTACCCAATTTTCGGAAAAAAATAAAACTAATTATTTGTTTACACGAAATTTTATTATTATTATTGAGAATTATGGCATTATAAGTTTGTCAAAAAAGTGTTGTCAAGTGTGTCAAAAGAAAGATTTTTATTTATTTTAGCCAATTTTTTGGAAAAAAATAAAATAAATTATTTGTTTGACATGAAATTTTATTATTATTATTGAGAATTATGGCATCATAAGTTGGTCAAAAAAATGTTGTCAAGTGAGTCAACAAAAAAAAGATTTTTATTTATTTTTCTACTAAATGTTTTGGAAAAAAATAAAATTAATTATTTGTTTGACATGAAATTTTATTATTATTATTGAGAATTATAGCATTATAAGCTTGTCAAAAAAATGTTGTCAAGTGTGTCAAAAGAAAGATTTTTATTCATTTTTTTACCCAAATATTTGGAAAAAAATAAAACTAATTATTTATTTGACACGAAATTTTATTATTATTATTATTGAGAACTATGGCATTATAAGCTTGTCAAAAAAATGTTGTCAAGTGTGTCAAAAGAAAGATTTTTATTTATTTTTTTACCCAATGTTTTGGGAAAATATAAAACTAATTATTTGTTTGACACGAAATTTTATATTATTATTGAGAATTATGGAATTATAAGTTTGTCAAAAAAATTTTGTCAAGTGCGTCATATGAAAGATTTTCATTTATTTTTTTACCCAATTTTTTGGAAGAAAATAAAATTAATTATTTGTTTGACATAAAATTTTATTATTATTATAGAGAATTATGGCATTATAAGTTTGTGAAAAAAATGTTGTCAAGTGTGTCAAAAGAAAGATTTTTATTTATTTTTTTACCCAATTTTTTGGAAAAAAATAAAATTAATTATTTGTGCGACATGATATACATCGCTGATCAATACTAAAAACCATGTCCCCATAAAAGTTTTTGCCGAAAACTATATCAAAATCCTTAACCCAGACTGAAGTCTTGATATCACAGAGCTGTGAGATTTCAGCCCCTCCATATTTATATTATTATATTATACACGGGTCTATGATATAATAACTATAATACCGTTATTATATCATATAAAAGGTATGAAGGTACAATTGTACCTTTACCGCCTGTTATGATAATGAAAATCTCTCGAACCCCCATCTCTGAAAAGGCTGGGGATAGTTTTTCTAAAATTAATTCTGCATGATCTAGCAGGAAATTGTAGAGATCTCATAAAACTTTAACCCTCTCCGGCTTCTACAAGAAAAGTTATTAGTATTTAAAAACGGAAAAGGTACAATTGTACCTATGCCGTCCGACGAGGGTTAAATACGCCTAAAAAGCCTAAATTAAGATTTATTTATTATACGATACGTCAATTGTAATAATTTAAATAGAATTTGAATATGTGTGTGTGTGTTTGTGTAATCGACCGATTCAGAAGGTATTGAACGGTGAAGATATCATTAAAATGTCAATATCAAAAATGATCTCAAACAAAATAACCCAACCTATCGGTAAGAGAAAAGGTCAGCATTTGCTTGATAAACTGAACACCGGCCACTATATGCAAGACACCTCAAAGCAAATTTGTTCTATCTCATGTTAACTGAAACATTGAACCATTGATTCGTCAAAAACACTTTATATCTGTGGCTGTTCTTGTGATATATTTAAAAGATAGGATAAAGCTATTTAACCGAAAGTGACAAACCGGAAGTTGCAAAATTACTATGAACATTACAAACACCTTATGCTCTACGTTTCAACAAAATGGAATGTCAGGACTGAGTGTTATTAAAATTTTAAAAAACGGTTGTTTAACGATTCACATACATCCTTCCTTCCCGACCCCTTTGCCAAATTTTGAAAATAGCTCATATTTCCTTTATTCAAATAAACTCAAATCCGTGTGCGGATTTTAATTCAAAAGTTTCATCAAGATCTCATGGATTTGCGTAACGAAAATAACACAAATTTTTCAAATTTTCTTAAAAAACTCAAAAAGTAAGATAGCAATTGTTTATACAAATGTCATTATTAATTGTTGACATGATGACAAACAAAATGGGAGGTAAACGGTCTTGATAACGTTATTTATTCTCTTAATAGCTGCAAGAGATAATTTTCAGTTTTTTGGAAAACACTTAAAAACAAATGAACTGATTTCGTTAGAAAAGGACTGGGCTGTAACCTACGCCAAGATACATCGATTGTGACAATTGCCGTTGAAATTGGATCATCCGTTGTTGAAAAGGCGTTGGAAAAATATTTGCTCTCATACGACGATACACACGCACATACATGCATACATACATACTTCCAGCTAAAAATAGCCTAAACAGCTTCAGGAGGTCTTGAAACGTAAAGATATCATAAAAATTGTGATTTCTATCTGAAAATATTGTTTTAAAAACAGCGATAAAGAAGATGCCGATGGTATTCGAAAATATCTACACTGCGTGCCTAAAAGAAGGGATATTTCCTGAGGCATGAAAGCGCCAACGCCTTGTGCTTATACCGAAAGGTGACAAGCCACCAGAAGAACCCTCGTCCTACCGCCCACTGTACATGCTAGACACAACTGGAAAGATCTTTGATAGAATTATTGGTACTCGAAACGAGTAGGGACTACTCTTGCAAGGCTTATGCTAAACATTGGCGACCCTAGACAACCGATCAGAAAACTTCTCGGTAGCGTTAGCACATCAATATTGATGTGTGCGGCACCCATATGGGCCTCAGTGGTGGAAACGCCATCTTACGTTAGGCCTATCAAATCGGCCTACAGACTGACACCGTTGCGCATATGCTGTCCTTTTCGCACGGTGTCTGACGAGGCTGTAAATTTTATTGCGAGTAGGATGCCGATCGATATCGCAGCAAAAGATGTACCGGCTTTGCGTATATCAACACGAAACGATAGGGACCGACGAACACGCGAAGACTTCAACATGGACAGTCATATAGAATGGCAAGCGAAATGGGAAGCTTCCACCAACGGACGATGGACCTTTGTGATGATCCCTGACATAAAAACATGGATATCAAGAAAACACGGTGATGTCAACCATCATTTGACGCAGATTATCTCAGGCCATGGATGTTTCCGTGAGAAGTACAAGTATAAGCACGTAACGGATCCAAACTGTCTCTACTGTGAGGGTAAGGCTAATTACGCTGAGCACATGCTAATCGAATGTGGAAAGATTGCAAATTCACGAAGACTTCTTGAGCAGCATATGGGAGAGTCAATCACTCCGCATAGCCTCATGCAATTTATGCTGAGCTCAAAGAGATAAATGGGACATAGCGAATGAGATCATCACAAGTATGATGAAACGAGTGAGACCAGACGAACAAAGAACAGCCTTGCTCAACACTACACAGCAAAATCACGACAACACATATTAATCGAGAGAGTACTACACTCAACCCCTGCTCTGCGAAGGAATGCATTAATTGGTGGTACCGCAGGAACACAACAGGACCACAAGAGCAATGGAGATGTTTACCCGGTAAAAATCCGCGCGTAATGTCAGGAAAGTCGGCTTCCTGACCATTTGAAACTTTTCATTTTCCTACGCAAAATAAAAATGAGTGAATCCGGGTTGCACCATTAATTAATAAACATAGTTTGATAACATTAGGTTCTTGCAGATCAAATATTAAATATTTGTACGAGTACGATGAATAATACGCCCACGATAATATTATATAAATGTATTTTTATTTATTAAGGATTTTACTTTTATACGGTATAAAACGTAATTATGTGTTTTATAGTATTCGTTATATACGTACGTATAATACGTGTTTTATACGTTACGGTATTATACGTTGCAACCCTGATATTTGGTATTTATTATACGGTGCTTGTTATGGTCAGAGCTTTCAGTTTTTATGTCATTCGTCGTCAAGATTTTTGAGAACTCATTTCTCTAAATTTCAAAAAGCTAAGGTTAACCCCTTGCGTATATTGTAAAATTTTCATTAAAAAAAATTTTCAAATTTTGTTGGAAAAATCTCTGGATATCCATGTAATCATCAATATAAGAGGATTACTGACCATAAATCGTAGCAATTCCGGTAAAAGCTATTTTTCCATACCAAACGAAAATGTGCACTAAATGCTGCCATTCCTACACCTTTTGTTCGACTCAGCTCAAACTTCAGCACTGTGCTTGTTATGATCAGAGCTTTCAGTTTTTAAGTCATTCATCGTGAAGATTTTTGAGAACTCATTTCTCTAAATTACAAAAAGCTAAGGTTAACGCCTTGCTTATATTTTTCATCCAAAAAAAATTTGCAAAATATGTTGGAAAAAAGCTCTGGATATCCATGTGATCATCAAAATAAAAGGATTACTGACCATAAATCGTAAGAATTCCAGTAAAAGCTATTTTTCCACACCAAACGAAAATGTGCACTAAATGCAGTCATTCCTACACCTTTTGTTCGACTAAGATCAAACTTCAGCACTGTGCTTGTTGTGGTCAGAGCTTTCAGTTTTTATTTCATTCATCGTGAAGATTTTTGAGAACTCATTTCTCTAAATTTCAAAAAGCTAAGGTTAACCCCTTGCTTATATTTTTCATCCAAAAAAAATTTGCAAAATATGTTGGAAAAAAGCTCTGGATATCCATGTAATCATCAAAATAAGACGATTACTGACCATAAATCGTAACAATTCCAGTGAAAGCTATTTTTCCATAGCAAGCGAAAGTGTGTACTAAATGCTGCCATTCCTAACCTTTTGTTCGACTAAGCTCAAACTTCGGCACTGTGCTTGTTATGGTCAGAGCTTTCAGTTTTTATGTCATTCGTTGTCAAGATTTTTGAGAACTCATTTCTCTAAATCTCAAAAGCTAAGGTTAACCCATTGCTTATAATTTAAAATTTTCATCCAAAAAAAATTTGCATAATATGTTGGAGAAAAGCTCTGGATATCCATGTAATTATCAAAATAAGACGATTAGTGGCCATAAATCGTAACAATTCCAATATAAGCTATTTTTTAAATACCACACGAAAATGTGAGCTAAATATGATGTCATTCGTATACCTGTCTACCCAACGAACGTCTTCATATTTGATTGTTTTGGTCTCAAATTTCAGTTTTTTTATCGATTGTGATAAAACATTTAACGAAGGATTTATTCAACAAGACTTACCACCAACATCAAAAACAAATATTTATAATAATTCATATTTTGTTTTATTTATCAATTATGCTACAAAATTGATTTTCTCTTTCGAAGAATAATGATATTGATTCTTTCAATTCTTGGTATATATATTTGATGCTTTCAAAAATGTACAATTTCATAAAATTTTTTCTTAGCTAGCCTCATCGCAAGAGAGTTCGGTCTGTAAACTAGTAAATAAATCACCAATGATGACTTTAATTTTTTTATTTTCACAATCGGTTGCTTTGTCGACCATACACTGTTTTATTTGTGCAAGTGGTCTGAAATAAAAACAAAAATAAAAAAAAATTTTATAAATAATTTTTTAAACCAACCCGCAAAAATTTGGGTTATTTTCCAAATCATCTTGATTTGCGGAGAGTTTTTGTTTTGCAAACGTTTCCTTACACTCTTTATACTTACTGTTATACACTAAACATTGATATCCATTGTTTTCAGATATTTCTAACAATAAAACAAATTCAAACAAAAAGTTTTTAACATATTTCCTTTCCTTATTTAAAATAAAACTCACCAATCAACCGTTTACCACTATCTGCACATAAGTTTTTAAATGCGGCGTACATCACTTTTAATTCAAGTAAGCTTTCTCTAGTAAAAGCACCTGCTATGCATATTGGGAGTGTTTCATTTTCGATTTTATCAAAGCAAGCAATTTCTTTATTTCCAAATTCGCATAGTTGTTGTGCCCATGTTGAAACTGAACCCTCATTTGCATTCGTAAAAACCGTTTCGTTGAAAAGTTGCATCAATTCGTTCTTTTTTTGAATTCTCTGTGTAATCTGTGAGCAGGATCGGAGAATGGCAACCTAAGAAAATAAAATGTTTAATTTTAAAGTTTTTTAAATAATATTTTACAAATTTTAAATTAATTGTACCGGATCCTGATCTTTCCATTTTTCTTGTAAAATTAACACTTCAGCTTCTACAGACCCGCTAGACTCTTTAGCTAAACTTATTGCTAATATTAATAAATAAAAATTAAAAACTAAATAAAATAAAATAAATAAAATAAAAATATTATACCAATAACCGAACAGATAATAGCGATATTTAAAAACAAATATTTCATCTTAGTTTCTATTTTATAGACCCAGGTCGCCTGTAAGTAAGTAATGTTAAATGATAATTAATCAATTAGATATGTAGTTGAATTCTTTTTATATAGTTTTCTTATCAACAGAAAAGGTTATATATAAGGAAAAAATATACAAAGTTGAATGAATGAATCTTTTGTTTAAGGATAGGAAATTTTTTTGATGAAATAATTTATTCAGAATAGAGAAAGTAAGGTTAATAACATCCATCTCATTGTCACCAGCTATTAAACAACTGTTTGTGATGATTAATCTCTATTTTATTACAGATGGTCTGCCGAAATTAGTAACTCCGATCGCCAAAATCTGAATGACTTACATCAGTCTGAAAGTTACATCGCTCCACAATAAACTGAGAATCTTACTTCCACTTTTTGGCATTTAGTGACGTTTTAGGTCTTAACGAATCTAAAAAATTAATAAAACTAATTTCTGTCTATCTGCCGACTATCATAACCAACTCAAGCCAGAAAATTACTAGAGCGATTACTGTTAAGTTTATAACATAACCCTGGTTAAACATTCCAATTGCAACCAATTGAAAAAAATGAATTGGATTAATCGGAATTCTGCATTGGGAATTTTCAATAAATTCCTATTCAAAAAATCTATTTCTCATACAATCCTATTCATCCCTGTTCTCTATTTTATTTTTCAACCGGAATGGATAGGATTCAATAGGAAATGTATATAAATAGGAATTAATTGGAAATTTCCATTGCAGAATTCCGATTAATTATATTCATTCCTATTAAATCTTTTCCAACTAAATCCTGTTAAATTTATAAGATTGTTTAATTTTTTTGTTCCTTTTTCCTATTGAATCTGTTTACTTCCGATTGAAATTCAATTGGAAATTCCCATTAGAATCCTATGGAACCTCTTTTCCTGTTGAATCCCATTCATTCCGATTGAATTTTAATTGGTAGATCGAAGTCTTCCTATTAAACCAATTCAATCCAATTTGATCCTATTGAAAATATATTGGATTTAATAGAATTTGTGGCGAACATCAAAATTAAAACTTTTAAATTCAAATTTAGCATGCGATGTTTTATTGATTGAAATTTACAAAAAACAAAATAGTTTTTCAGCTCTTGTAAATAACACACATGTTTTTTAAATGCACTTTTAATTAAAAATTCATTTCTTCTGGTAAAAAAAGTTCCCTAAATGTGTTTTATTTTTATTTCAATTTATTAAAAAAAGTTATCGTATTGAAACTGAAATACAACTATGTAATTGTAGTTTATGTAACAAGTACGCAAAATATGGTTTTAGCGGACGAATCGTTATGGTTCCGGACGAGGCGCTAGCCGAGTCCGTAATATGAAGATGAGTCTGCTAAAACCATTTGCGTACGTGTTGCATACAACAATTTTTAGTACATATTAGCTCTTAGGATTTTTTTTCTAATTGCTTAATTTGTATTCTTGCGTACCTAAAAATTTGATTTTTGAACAAACCTTATCAAAGCAATTGTGATTATAATTTGAAAATAATTATAATATAAAATGAAAACAAATTTTGAATCCGCTAAAGTGTTGTCATAACGACTTTAAGTACTAGGCCGCTAAAATACAATTTTGCGGACTCTAAACAGTTCTAAAAGTAATCATTTTTCGAAGCTAATACTAAAAAAATTATTATCCATCTAGTTTTCTTTTTAAAAAAGGAAAAATTATTATTAAATGTTTTTTCAAGTACGTAAAAAAGTAAATCATTTTCCATGTAGTAGGGGAGAGTTGCCATATGCGTACTGGTCACCGAAATCGTACCAGTGCCATTATTCAATAATTATTACATTTTTATGCAATCTGGTGGTAAAGATATTAACTTTTATCTAAGCCGATAAAGTAGAAACAAAAAAATAATCAGTATAAGTATTTTCTTGTGAATAATAGAAGTAAAAAACAATCAGGTAGGTTTGATATTAATTTTAAACGATTTCAATCGACTGAATTTCATATAACTGTACAGTTTCTGAGGTAGTGTTAAATACTTTTGAGAACTGACTATGTTTAATTATTTATTTTATTGAGTTTAAGAAACATGATAATAATATTGTATGGTTAGGTTCAAATATTTGGCGGGACGACTTATTCCTCAATCGTACCACACTGTATCTTTCGAAATCATACTGGAACGATTTAAGATACTGTTGTCAAATTTGCCGCGTGAATAAACTGTTTAAAACAAAAAAAAATATTTTTGAATTTTTTGGCATGGAAAAGCGGAATTATTGTGAATGCATAGAAGAACAAATGGAATTAACAGCTAATTTTAATTCCTCCCATCAGGTACGATATTGGAAACTGGTTGGTACCATTTAGGATACCGGTGTCCTTAATCGTACTTTTTGCATGGTCTGAAGAAATTGGCCATATCACAATGATCTATCAATGAATAGTTAAAAAATTATGTTAAATTGCACCTTTGATAGTTAACAAATGGATATAAATCATAATATTTGCTAAAATAAAGTAATATTTGCCTACTAAAGAATATTTAAACTGCCTTCAAAATTACGTGGTACGCATATGGCAACTCTCCCTATATTAAATTCAATCTCTTCATCTTTAATTTTGAAGACTGATATATTGTTTTGTATAAATTTTTGTCACCTTATTTGTTATTATAATCACTACTACTAGTAACAATTTATATAGTGACTTGTATTTCGAAAACTACATACTTACAACATAATAATAAAAAGAGTTTTTTTGATTGAATTTTCTAGACACTACTATTTTCTTAAGTATGGTAAGTTAATGATATTAATTGTTTACATACACATCCTTAATGCAGAAGCATCATTACAATTTGTTATTTTCAACTAATCTGGAAACCAATCTATTATGACCTATATAATCGGCCGGGTGATTTTTTTATAATGAAAAACTTGTGAGTAGTTAAACTCACGTGTCTAGAAAATTCAATCGAAAAAACTCTCAATATTTAGCTTGTGAAATAGTTGATTTTCATTGTAATTGTTGATGCCGTTTCAATTCACCATCTAAAAATTTCTATAAAACTTGTCAATTGAATGGCTCAGTTGTTAAAACGTGTATAACACAAGGTATCGCATTTGTGTTACTGATGACTGGGGTTCGATACCGCCACGAAACACGTAAACATTTTTTCTGATTAAAAATCTTAACGTTTAATTAGAGGAATCCAAAACTGGTTTCAGAATTGAAATATTCTTATTATTCATCCAGTTATTTGAGTTTAACTACTCACAAGTTTTTCATTATAAATAATAATAAATATAATTAAATTGATCAAGTATAGTTGTTGTCTGTAGTAAAGGATTGTTTATTTACATAAAATAGTGAAGACATTGTCAACTAAACCAAATAACGATCAATGTTATATGCACTACGGAACATTTTATAGAAAAATCAACCATTCTGTTCGATTATAAAACACGCATCTATACATTATTCGAACAACGCCATCTCCAAATACCAAAACTCATCCCAGCAACTCTCATCGCCTCTAGCAGTATGTGGATCATCTCTATAGCCAACTTCAACATCTGAACACGCATCTGAACACGGTGAACACGCAGCAAAATATAATAGTGCATTTATTCAAGCTATAAGTTAATCCCATGGAGGGGTAGAAGTTGTTCATGAATTGGATTTGATGGGAATAGATTTTGTGATTCAGACCTGAAATTTTGTTGATTTTCATGATAAAGTTGCGGATAAGCGTCCAGTTAAGCTTAAGTGAATGATAAAAATTGTGATGGGGTGCTGTAATCCTTTCACGCCATTATATGGATATTCAAAAATTTATTTATACAAATAATTTAAATAATTAAAAATATTAAAAATTATATAAACAAAAATACTGTTGAAATAGTTTTAGTAACTAAAATTGAAAAATCAAGTTTTATAATTTTTAAAATAAATTGCCTTAACTTTGGTTTGTCACGTGTAGTTTATTGCAACGTGACGTTAGTACAAATCGTTGACCCTCACGTTACGATGTTAGTACACGCCGTTTATTATCACGTAGCGACATTAGCACACCTCCTTAATTATCAGGTTGGGTTTTAACTTTTTTTAAATATATTTATAAAATTTCCTAATAAACTTAGAGATAATATTGATCAATAGCACGCACATTCACTGATAAAAACCACAATCTCATCTTGAAATGATATTTATAATTTTTCTTTAAACATGATTACACAATAATTCTTACAAATTCAAATAATAAAATAAATTCTAAAAATTAATTTCAAAGTTTTACAAAAAGGTATTAATCAATATTAATTATTATTAAATTAAAAAAAAATATGTTTTAAAACAAAAACGAAAATCAAGGCAATCTCTTTCTTTTTTAAAATTTCAAAAGTATTTTAGTACGAAGCATCACCACAAAGTAATTATTTGGATGACATTAAATGTAATTCAACTTTAGTTTGGACTTGATATATGGTTCTTTCCAGCTTCAGCTTCCAACTGATAGTAAGAGTTGGAAAAAATTATGTTGTACCAGATCAAATGTCGTTTTTGACAAAAGATGTAATTCTTAAAAATTTTTTGTGTGAAGTCGGGTTCCACCACGTTTGTTCCACCACAAATAACAGGAACAGTTGAAAAATATCTGGTAGTTACAGATGAAATGTTGTTTTTTTGGTTGATTTGTTGTTGTTTAGTCCATCATTTCGATCTTGGAAGACTAATAGGTACAACAGGCAATGTTAACTTATATTGCAGGCAAGCTTGTTGCAGAAAGTCGTTCTTGCTTGTTGCACCAATAGAAGAAGTTCGCAAATATCATATCGGTTTATTTTAAATGTTTTTTTTTTCAAAAAATTGTTGTTATTTAAAGGAAGCATTTGCATTAAATTCAAAGGGTTTCTGCCAAGTTTTCTGAATCAATATGAACAGTTCGGTAGGAACACATCCCCTATCAAAGAATTATAATTGATTCTATTAATTATTGTGTAATATCGTTGGTTTCAAAAATGTACAATTAAACTTTTTCTTCATTTGCTTCATCGCAGGAGAGTACAGACTGTAAACTAGTAAATAAATCACCAATGATGACTTTAACTTTTTTATTTTCGCAATCAGCTGCTTTGTCCACAATACATTGTTTTGTTTGTGCAAATGCTCTAAAATAAAAACAAAAATAAATTAATATTACGTTTTTCATAATTTTTTTTAAACTTGCCCGCAAAAATCTGGGTTATTTGCCAAATCATCTGAAACGTCTCGATTTGTTCCAAGTTTTTGTTTTAAAAATGTTTCCTTACACTCATCATACTTATTGTTATACAAAAAACATTGGTATCCATTATTTTCGGACATTTCTAATAATAAGAAAAATTCAAAAAAACAGTTTTTGGCATATTTCCTTTCCCTATTTAAAATAAAACTCACCAATCAACCGTTTGCCATTATCAGCACATAAGTTTTTAAATGCGGCGTACATTAGTTTAAATTCAATTAAATTTTCTCTAGTAAAAGCACCTGCTATGCATATTGGTAGTGTGTCATTTTCGATTTTATCAACGCAAGCAATTTCTCTATTTCCAAACTCGCATAACTTTTGTGCCCATGTTGAAACTGAAGCCTCATTTGCGTTCGTAAAAACCGTTTCGTTGAAAATTTGCATCAATTCGTTCTTTTTTTGACTGTCTGTAATCTGTGAGCAGGATCGGAGAATGGCAACCTAAGAAAATAAAATGTTTAATTTTAAAATTTTTTAAATAATATTTTAAAAATTTTAAATTAATTGTACCGGATCCTGATCTTTACATTTTTCTTCTAAAATTAACAATTCAGCTTCTACAGACTTGTCAGACTCTTCGGCTAAACTTATTGCTAATAATAATAAATAAAAATAAAAAACTAAATAAAATAAAAAATAAAATATAAATATTATACCAATAATCGAACAGACGATAGCGATATTTAAAAACAATTTTTTCATCTTAAATCCTATTTGATTAAAAGGTCGTCTGTAAGTAAGAAATGTTCGCACTTAAATGATAATTAATCAATTATAAATGTAGTTTAATGCTTTTTATATAGTTTTCTTATCGACAGAAAAGGTTAAATTCAAGGGAAAAAAACATATAAAGGTGAATTCACAGGCAACCTTTTCGTCTGTTTAAGGATAAGACGTTTTCTAATATGATTAATTTATTCAAAATAGAATAAGGTTAATAGCATCCATCTCATTTTCTTCAGATTCCGTGTTGATTGCACGTTATTGCATTTGCATTGTTATACGAATTGCGCTTATTTCGAGTCCACAGAAAAGTTTCCAGTCAAAAAGACGTTTGGTTTATCTCATTGTTAGTCGCTCGATACCATAGAATATAGATTATTTCTGGTATGTTCTTTGCTACAAGGACAAGCTCCATTGTTAAATTTAATTCAATTCAATTTATCTTATACATATACAATTAAGGCAGTGCTTTTTTACAATATTCTTGCATTACAAGAATATTTTCTCTTGTATACTATACATACTAGAGTTGATTGCAAATAAAAATTAGTAATCAGTAATTTAATGAAAACATATCACATTCCTATCTAAGGATACTATAATATAAAAAAAAATTTAACTAGTGAATATTCTTCTAAACAAAAAAATTTAACTAGTGAATATTCTTCTAAAACTTATGATTAAAGAAATTTACACAAAAAATCAAATAAACAATATTAATTGGATCAAGAATATACTCTTCCCCTCTTCTCCCAATATAATCTAATTTTCAACAGTATTCAATGTATGTATCTACAAACATAATATAAACATTAAATATTATACATTATATTCAATGAACAACCAAGGCAAGTTTGAAACAAAAATAGATACGAATAATTCAATTCAAAAATTTATACGTGAATTAATCAAATGGCAATTATCAATCGCAGAAATATCTAATCTTGTTTTAAAGACATTGTAGCATGCAAATGTTGAAAAGAAGACCATTTAAATGTTTCAATGGAGTTTTCTATTTTTATATCACGGTATAGAATCTAGAGAGTTCCATAATTTAACCCCATTTACAAAGAAGGAAGCTTGTCGAGCTTTAGTCTTACAATTAGTTGGCAAACCGATGTTCATAGTTCGCGATGATCTGGAGAAATTTAACTGATTAAAAAGATACAATGGCTTTCTATATTTTATTAATTTAAACAAAAACAAAGAGGTTATATCAGTGATAACAAATACGTGGCACACGTGCCAGACTTGGCACGTTTGGAAATTTGTCTGGCACGGCAAACATTCTGAAATTATTGTTCAAAATTGTCCTTAAATTTGCGTTTTAACAATCACAATAAAGAAAAGATTTT